>CAXKVX010001958.1:0-145841 GCA_964058865.1 Eleocharis quinqueflora | reverse complement strand
TACATAAATGAACCTTAAAATATTATTGCTTATTATTTTTATCTTTGAAACTTTAAAAAGCATAATTTGATTCCTAAAATTATCACTTTGTTAACATTTTTATCTTTAAAGTTTTACACTACTGAAATTTTAGTTATTTTGTGGTTAGCTAATATTTTTTGCCTGATAAAACAAGATTTGACGGAAATAAAAATGTTTTCAGATTATTTTATATTATTTTCGTGGATATATTCACGGAGAAAATCATGAATGAAAATAATTCAAGTGCTTTCATAGAAATAACCACGTGCTTTCACGAAAATAATCACCTCTCAAAAATTTCGCTTCAATCTTTTGTTTTCGAACTCGAATCTTAGTCGCTAACCCAAACATCTTCTCTTCCTTTGCTCTGTTGCCACCTCCCTCCACTTCCATTTGCTATGATGTCACCTTCCTCAATACGACACACCCCTAGGACCAAATTATGGTCAGATATGAGCTCCGCTGCCACCTCCTTCACTGCATAGAAAGGAGCTCCGCTGTCACCTCCACTTTGCTGTTTGCTACCCTCATGGCCTCTCTCACCCGAAGCTCTCTCTGTCAAATCTCTCTCTACCAATCACTTATTTGGTACGTTTTGCATTCCTTTTTTGTATAAAATAACATAGATTTTGCAAAGAGATGGATGGTATGGACTTTTGACTCCTTGAATTTTGTTTATGTCTTTGCCTTGGACCAAAGCATCTAAGTTACAATTTCTTGATTCTGGATTGAAAATATGACATTTTGAATGGTGTGATTTTATAAAATTATAGAATTGTGACTTTGAATTACCATAATATACTTAAGTAATTTTTTAGCCCTCTCTATCAATCACTTAAGTAATTTTTAGTCGTGCTTTGATTTTTGGTATATTGAAAAATTATATTATCTAATTATGCTTGTTTTTAATTGCACGTTCAAATAGTGCATGACAAGGACAATAACATACCGGAGCATTGAAAATTTAATTTGGTTTTTGAAGCATTTTTATGTACAAATTAGTAAGAAAGATGTCAGTTTCTGTTAGCATAATGTAAATTCTTTTTGAGTTGTTAGCATAATATATTAGTGTAATTTATCATGAAACTTGTGAATTGATTTCTTCATTTTTTTTGTGCAATGTTGAAAACTTTAAATTAATACTAATTATATTTTTTAATGTAAATATGCATCATAAATTGAAATTATTTTCATAAATATGAGTTATTATTTCCGTGAATATGAGTTATTAGTTTTGTGAATGATTATTTTCGTGAAATGTCATGTGGCCCATTAGAAGATTATTACTGTGGAAACATTTACGTGGTTAAGTTCACAGAAATTATTATTTTTGTGGTGCTCGACGGAACAAGTAGTATTTGTGTCGAGCGTAGTTGTGTGGAAGTTTTGATGTGGCTATTCCACAAAAATGACCTCTTTTATGTGGTTATGTCAACGAAAAAGCATTTTTTTCTTCACAATAATATCAACAATTCTAGTAGTAATATATTGTCTTAGTCCTTAAATAAGATGTATGTATTTTTAATGATATATTTTATGATGATTATAACAAATTATATGTAAATATTATTTTAGTTAATTTATGGTGAAACAAACATTGAAGTTAGTATAGTTTAATTGACATTTGTGACGATGAATATTTATATTTATTTTTACATTATCTGTATGGTTTGATGATCACATTCATCCTAGCTTTATGGTTGAAAAGAGGGGGTTGAATGTAGGATCGATGTGCTTAAAAATAACAATTTTAAGAATCGAAATGATTATTATGAGAGTAATGGATGGTCCATTAACTCTCAATATTAATCCTCATTTACCTCCCACTACCCCGCTATCATTGAAATTCATAGCCACCACTATTTGAAATTTATTTTCTTATTTATTATTGTAATGGCTTTTCATTTATAATTTGTAGCCTATAAATAGAGACATTGTAATCCTGTATTGTACACACATGAAAAATATATGAATAAGAGATAGCCATTATTTACATTCTCTCTTCTTTGTTTATGTTTGTTTATTTTTACTTTATAACACGTTATCAGCACGAAAGCTCTATTATTTGAAGATTCAAGAATGAATATTCCCTTGGTTAACAACGGCATCAATAATGAAGAAATACGTCTCGTCGATAGTGAACAACTCATACCATTCTTAAAAATAAAAATATTTCTCTTATTTAGTAATGCAAGAAGCCAATGTTAGTACTATTTCGGGTAGTACAAATTTAATAGAAGGCTCCGGAAGAGCTACATTGTTGTTACATGGAGGAACTCAACTTTATATTGACGATGCATTATATTCTTCTAAGTTTCAAAGAAATTTATTAAGTTTTAAGGATATTCGCTGAAATGGATACCATGTTGAGACAACTAATGAAGAAATTATTGAATATCTTTATATAACTAGCAAAATCTCAGATAAAAATGCATATTAGAGAAATTGTCTATATTTTCCTCCGGTTTGTATTACACATATAGTAGTGCAACTGAAGCACGTGTTATTGTAAATCAAAAGTTTACATATAAGAATATGTTTATAGTTTTGCATGACCTGTAAGGCCATCCCAGATCAATAATGATGCAAAAAATAATAGAGAATTCATGTGGACATTCATTAAAGGACCAAAAGATTCTCCAAACTAATGAATTGTCATGTGCTGTGTGTTCTCAAGGAAAGTTGATTATTCGACCATCACCAACGAAAATACAAAATGAATCTCTTACATTTCTAGAACGTATACATGGTGATATTTGTGGGCCAATACACCCATCATGTGGACCATTTAGATACTTTATGGTTTTAATTGATGCATCAACAAGATGGTCACATGTAAGTTTATTATCAACATGCAACTTGAGATATGAAGCACTTAGAGTGGTATTCTATGCTTCTTCGTGGTGGATTGATGAAAGGTATAGAGTTCTCTTGGAAGGTTTCCACTCATATATGAAGTAATCAATCAGAAACACTTCTCGTAGGAGGATAAGATGCTTTGTGGTGTTTTGTTGAATTATTACCATCTATAAATGAAGTACTCGGATCAGAAACACTTCTCGTAGCAGCTTTAAGATGCTTTGTGGTGTTATCTTGAATGTTTACCATCCATAAATGAAGCAATTAGTCATGAATCGCTTAGAGTAGTATTCTACGCTTCTTCGTTGTGGTTTCCTAAAAGGTTTGAAGTTCTTTTGAAAGCTTACCACCCGTAAATTAAGTACTCTGATCAGAAACACTTCTCGTAGCAGGATAATATACTTTGTGGTGTTTTCTTGAATGTCTACAACCCATAGATGCAGTAATCAGCTAAAAAACACATCTCCTAGTAGGACAAGATGTTTTGTAATGTTTTCGATTACTTCATCTATGTGTGGTAAACATTCAAGAAAACACCACAAAGCATCTTATCCTGTTACGAGAAGTGTTTCTGATCAGATAACTTCATTTATGGATGGTAACCTTTAAAGAGAACTCCAAACCTTTCAGAAAACTACCACGAATAATCATAAAATATCACTCTAAGTGCTTCATGTCTGGTTACTTCATTTATTTGTGGTCTACATTCAAGAAAATACCACAAAGCATTTTATCTTACTATGATAAGTGTTTCTGATCCAATTACTTCATTTTGGGTGGAAACAATTCAAGAAAACATTACAAAAGCATTTTATCCTACTACGAGAAGTCTTTTTTATCAGGTTACTTCATCTATGGGTGGTAAACATTCAAGAAAACACCAAAAAGCATTTTATCCTGCTACGAGAAGTGTTTCTTCGTGGTGATAATCATTCAAGAAAACACCACAAAGCATCTTATCTTACTACGAGAAGTGTTTCTGATCTGAGTACTTCATTTATGGGTGGTAAGCATTCAAGAAAACACCACAAAATATCTTATCCTACCATGAGAAGTGTTTCTTATCCGATTGCTTCATTTATGGGTGGAAACAATTCAAGAAAATATCACAAAGCATTTTATCCTATTAGGAGAAGTATTTTTATCCGGTTACTTCATCTATAGGTGGTAAATATTCAAAAAAACATCACAAAGCATCTTATCGTGCTACGAGAAGTGTTTCTGATCGGAGTACTTCATTTATGGATGGTAATCTTTAAAGAGAACTCCAAGCCTTTCAGGAAACCACCACAAAGAGCGTAGAATACCATTCTAAGCGCTTCATGACTGATTAAATCATTTATGGGTGGTAAACATTCAATAAAACGCTGCTGCATGTATTATTACTACTAAGAAAAGGGCGCAGCGATATAATGCCTAGTAAGATGAAAGGAATAAGTATATATAAGGTAAGAAGTTGTAAAGAGATTATGATAGTAGAAGCAGTGGATTGGCATGTAAGGGAAGATGTCATTGTGTCAGAAGTAAAGCCACAAAAGATCTTATCGAATTCGGGTGGATATTTAACACAATTCAAATTACATGTTCGCCATCGCTTTAGGATCCTAACTAGTAAGGAGTTCAACCTTAAATTTAATTAAGCATCTTATCCTGCTACGAGAAGTATTTCTGATATGATTACTTCATTTATGGGTGGTAACCATTCAAGAAAACACTACAAAACATCTTATCCTACCACGAGAAGTGTATCTAATAAGATTACTTCATTTATGGGTGGAAACAATTCAAGAAAACATAGCAAAGCATCTTATCCTACTAGGACAAGTGTTTTTTATCTGATTACTACATCTATAGGTGGTAATCATTCAAGAAAACAACACAAACCATCTTATCGTGCTACGAGAAGCGTTTCTGATCAGATTACTTCATTTATGGGTGTTAACCTTTAAAGAGAACTACAAACCTTTCAGGAAACTACCACGAAGAAGCGTAGAATATCACTCTAAGCGCTTCATGACTGATTACTTTATTTACGAATGGTAAACAATTAATAAAGCACCACAGAGCATCTTATACTACTACGAGAAATATTTTTGATATTATTACTTCATTTATGGGTGGTAACCATTCAAGAAAACATCACAAAGCATCTTATCCTACTAGGAGAAGTGTTTATTATCTGATTCTTCATCTATGTGTGGTAACATTCAATAGAACACCAAAAGACATCTTATCCTGCTACGAGAATTGTTTCTGATCAGATTACTTCATTTATGGGTGGTAATCTTTAAAGAGAACTCCAAAACTTTCAGAAAACGACCACGAAGAAGTATAGAATATCACTCTAAGTGCTTCATGTCTGATTACTTCATTTATGGGTGGTCTACATTGAAGAAAACACCACATAGCATTTTATCCTACTCCAAGAAGTGTATCTGATTCGGTTACTTCATCTATGGATGGTAAACATTCAAGAAAACACCACAAAGCATCTTATCCTGCTACGAGAAGTGTTTCATATCAGATTACTTCATTTATGGGCGGTAACCTTTAAAAATAACTCCAAACCTTTCAGAAAACCACGAAGAAGAAGTATATAATACCACTATAAGAGCTTCATGACTTATTACTAATTTATGGGTGGTAAACATTCAATAAAAGACCACAAAACATCTTATCCTGCTACGAGAAGTATTTCCGATATGAGTACTTCATTTATGAGTAGTAACCATTTAAGAAAACACAACAAAGTGTCTTATACTATCACGAGAAGTGTATCTGATCTGATTACTTCATTTAGGGGTGGAAATAATTCAAGAAAACATCCCAAAGCATCTTATCCTACTAGGACAAGTGTTTTTTATGCGATTACTTCATCTATGTGTTGTAAACATTCAAGAAAACTCCACAAATCATCTTATCCTACTACGAGAAGTGTTTCTGATCAGATTACTTCATTTATGGCAGGTAACTTTTTAAGAGAACTCCAAACCTTTCAGAAAATCACCACGAAGAAGCATATAATATCATTCTAAGTGCTTTCATGTCTGATTACTTCATTTATGGTGGTCTACATTCAAGAAAACACCACATAGTATTTTATCCTACTACGATAAGTATTTCTGATCAGGATAAGATGCTTTGTGGTGTTTTTTTTGAATGTTTACCACCCATAGATGAAGTAATCGGATAAAAAATACTTCTCCTAGTAGGATAAGATGCTTTGTGAAGTTTCTTGAATTGTTTCCACCCATAAATCAAGTAATCGAATCAGATACACTTCTCAAGGTAGGATAAGATGCTTTGTAGTATTTTCTTGAATGGTTAGCACTCAAAAATGAAGTAATCATATTAGAAACACTTCTCGTAGCAGGATAAGATGCTTTGTGGTGTTTTCTTGAATGTTTACCATCCATAGATGAAGTAATCGGATAAAAAACACTACTCCTAATAGGATAAGATGATTTGTGGTGTTTTCTTGAATTGTTTCCACACATAAATAAAGTAATAGAATCATAAACACTTCTGGTGATTGGATAAGATGCTTTGTATTGTTTTCTTGAATGGTTACTACCCATAAATGAAGTACTCCGATCAGATACACTTCTTGTAGCAGGATAAGATGCTTTGTTGTGTTTTCTTGAATGTTTACCACCCATAAAGGAAGTACTCGGATGAAAACACTTCTCGTAGCAGGATAAGATGTTTTGTGGTGTTTTCTTGAATGTTTACTGCCCAAAAATGAAGTAATCAGTCATGAAGCGCTTATAATGGTATTATACGCTTCTTCGTGATGGTTTCCTGAAAGGTTTGGACTATTCTTGAAAGGGTACCACCTATAAATGAAGTACTCGGATCAGAAAAAGTTCTCGTAGTAGGATAAGATGTTTGTGATGTTTTCTTGAATGTTTACCACCCATAAATGAAGTAATCATATATGAAACACTTAGAGTGGTACTATATGATATTTTGGTAGATTCATGAAAGGTTAGACTTTTCTTGAAGGTTACCACTCATAAATAAAGTAATTAGATCAGAAACACTTGTCGTAGTAGGATAAGATGCTTTGTGATGTTTTCTTGAATGGTTACCACCCATAAACGAAGTACGCGGATAAGAAACACTTATCGTAGCAGGATAAGATGATTTCTGTTGTTTTCTCGAATTTTTAAACCCATAAATGAAGTGCTCGGATCAGAAACAGTTCTCGTAGCAAGATAAAATGCTTTGTGGTGTTTTATTAAATGTTTACCATCCATAAATGAAGTACCCTGATAAGAAACACTTCTCGTAGCAAAATAATATGCTTTGTGATGTTTTCTTGAATGTTTACAACCATAAATGATGTAATCAGACATGAGGCACTGGCAGTGGTATTCTACCCTTCTTCGTGGTGGTTTCCTGAAACGTTTGGAGTTTTCTTCAAAGGTCACCTCCCATAAATGAAGTACTCGGATCAAAAACACTTTTCCTAGTAAGATAAGATGATTTGTGGTGTTTTCATGAATGGTTATCACCCATAAATGAAGTACTCGAATCAAAACACTTCTCGTAGCAGGATAAGATGTTTTGTGGTGTTTTCTTGAATGTTTACAGCCCAAAAATGAAGTAATCAGTCATGAAGCGCTTAGAATGGTATTTTATGTTTCTTCGTGGTATCCTGAAAGGTTTGGACTATTCTTGAAAGGTTACCACCTATAAATAAAGTACTCGGATCAGAAACAGTTCTCATAGCGATAATATGTTTGTGATGTTTTATTGAATGTTTACCACCCATAAATGAAGTAATCATATATGAAACACTTAGAGTGGTATTTTATGCTTCGTCGTGGTGGATTCATGAAAGGTTAGAGTTTTCTTGGAAGGTTACCACTCATAAATGAAGTAATCAGATCATAAACACTTCTCGTAGTAGGATAAGATGCATTGTGATGTTTTCTTGAATGGTTATCACCCATAAATGAATTGCTCGGATCAGAAACACTTCTCGTAGTAGGATAAGATCCTTTGTGGTGTTTTACTGAATGTTTACCACCCATAAAAGAAGTACCCGGATAAGAAACACTTCTCGTAGAAGGATAAGATGCTTTCTGAAGTTTTCCTGAATGTTTACAACCATAAATGATGTAATCAGGCATGAGTCACAGACGGTGGTATTCTATCCTTCTTCGTGGTGGTTTCCTGAAACGTTTGGAGTTCTCTTCAAAGGTCACGTCCCATAAATGAAGTACTAAGATCAGAAACACTTCTCCTAGTAGGATAAGATGCTTTGTGGTGTTTTCAGGAATGGTTATCACCCATAAATGAAGTACTCGGATCATAAACACCCTAGAAGGATAAGATGTTTTGTGATGTTTTCTTGAATGTTTACCATCTATAAATGAATTAATCAGTCAGTAAGCGCTTAGAGTGGTATTCTACGCTTCTTCGTGGTGGTAACCTGAAAGGCTTGGAGTTCTCTTTATGGTTACCACCCATAAATGAAGTACTCTGAAAAGAAATACTTCTCGTAGCAGGATAAGTTGTTTTGTGGTGTTTTCTTGAATGTTTACCACCCATAAATGAAGTAACCGGATAGAAAACACTTCTCATATTAGGATAAATGCTTTGTGATGTTTTTTGAATTAATTTCACCCTTAAATGAAGTAATCGAATCAGAAACACTTCATGTGGTAGGATAAGATGTTTTGTGGTGTTTTCTTGAATGCTTACCACCATAAATGAAGTACTCGGATCAGAAACACTTCTCGATGCAGGATAAGATGTTTGTGATGTTTTCTTGAATGGTAATCACCCATAAATGAAGTAATCAGTCATGAAGCGCTTATGGTATTCTATGCTTCTTCGTGGTGGTTTCCTGAAAGGTTTGGAGTTCTCTTAAAAGGTTACCACACACTCTGAACAGAAACACTTCTCGTAGAATGATAAGATGCTTTGTGGTGTTTTCTTGAATGTTTACCATCCATAGATGAAGTAATCGGATAAAAAACACGACTTCTAGTAGGATCAGATGCTTTGTGGTGTTTTCTTGAATTATTTCCACACATAAATGAAGTAATTGGATCAGAAACACTTCTCGTGGTAGGGATAAGATGCTTTGTAGTGTTTTCTTGAATCGTTACTACCCATAAATTAAGTACTCCGATCAGAAACACTTTTAGTAGCAGGATAAGATTCTTTGTGGTATTTTCTTGAATGTTTACCACTCATAAATGAAGTACTCGGATCAAAACACTTCTCCTTGCAGGATAAGATGTTTTGTGGTGTTTTCTTGACTGTTTACCGCTAAAAAAATGAAGTAATCAGTCTCGAAGCGCTTAGAATGGAATTCTACCCTTCTTCGTGGTGGTTTCCTGAAAGGTTTGGACTTTTATTGGAAGGTTACCACTTATTGTAGCAGAATAAGATGCTTTGTGGTGTTTTCTTGAATGTTTACCTTCCATAGATGAAGTAATCGGAAAAAAAAAACACTTCTCCTAATAGGATAAGTTGCTTTGTAGTGTTTTCTTGAATTATTTTCAAACAATAAATGAAGTACTCGGATCAGAAACACTTCTCGTGGTAGGATAAGATGTTTTGTGATGTTTTCTTGAATGTTTACCATCTATAAATGAAGTAATCAGTCATTAAGCGCTTAGAGTGGTATCCTACGCTTCTTCGTGGTGGTAACCTGAAAGGTTTGGAGTTCTCTTTAATGGTTACCACCCATAAATGAAATACTCTGAAAAGAAACACTTCTCGTAGCAGGATAAGATGCTTTGTGGTGTTTTCTTGAATGTTTACCACCAATAGATGAAGTAACCGGATAGAAAACACTTCTCCTATTAGGATAAATGCTTTGTGATGTTTTCTGAATTATTTTTACCCTTAAATGAAGTAATCAGATCAGAAACACTTCAGGAGGTAGGATAAGATGTTTTTTGGTGTTTTCTAGAATGCTTACCACCCATAAATGAAGTACTCGGATCAGAAACACTTCTCGAGGCAGGATAAGATGTTTGTGGTGTTTTCTTGAATTGTAATCACTCATAAATGAAGTAATCAGTCATGAAGCGCTTAGAATGGTATTCTAAGCTTCTTCGTGGTGATTTCTTGAAAGGTTTGGAGTTCTCTTAAAAAGTTACCACACACTCTGAACAGAAACACTTCTCGTAGCAGGATAAGATGCTTTGTGGTGTTTTCTTGAATGTTTACCATCCATAGAAGAAGTAATCGGATAAAAAACACTTCTCCTAGTAGGATAAGATGCTTTGTGGTGTTTTCTTGAATTATTTCCACACATAAATGAAGTAATAGGATCAGAAACACTTCTTGTGGTAGGATAAGATGCTTTATAGTGTTTTCTTGAATGGTTACTACCCAGAAATGAAGTACTCCAATCAGAAACACTTCTTGTTGTAGGATAAGATGTTTTGTGATGTTTTCTTGAATGCTTACCACCCATAAATGAAGTACTCGGATCAGAAACAATTCCCGATGCAAGATAAGATGTTTGTGGTGTTTTCTTGAATGGTAATCACCCATAAATAAAGTAATCAGTCATGAAGCGCTTATAATGGTATTATATGCTTCTTCGTGGTGGTTTCTTGAAAGGTTTGGAGTTCTCTTAAAAGGTTACCACACACTCTGATCAGAAACACTTTTCATAGCAGGATAAGATGATTTGTGGCGTTTTCTTGAATGTTTACCAACCATTAATGAAATAATCGGATAAAAAACACTTCTCCTAGTAGGATAAGATGTTTTGTGGTGTTTTCTTGAATTGTTTCCACACATATATGAAGTAATAGGATCAGAAACACTTCTCGTGGTTGGATAAGATGCTTTGTGATGTTTTCTTGAATGTTTACCACCCATAAATGAAGTAATAATATCAGAAACACTTCTCATAGCTGGATAAAAAAACTCTATCGTGTTTTATTGAATGTTTACCATGCATAAATGAAGTAATCAGTCATGAAGCGCTTAGATTGGTATTCTACGTTTCTTCATGGTGGTATCCTGAAAGGCTTGGAGTTCTCTTTATAGGTTACCACCGATAAATGAAGTACTCGGATCAGAAACAGTTCCTGTAGCAGGATAAGATGTTTGTGATGTTTTCTTGAATGCTTACCACCCATAAATGAAGTAATCATATATGAAACACTTAAAGTGATATTATATGCTTCTTCGTGGTGAATTCATGAAAGGTTAGAGTTTTGTTGGAAGGTTACCACTCATAAATGAAGTAATCATATCAGAAACACTTCTGGTAGTAGGATAAGATGCTTTGTGACGTTTTCTTGAATGTTACCGCCCATCAATAAAGTACCCGGGTAAGAAACACTTAACGTAGCAGGATAAGATGCATTCTGATGTTTTCTCGAATGTTTACACCCATAAATGAAGTACTCGGATTAGAAACACTTCTCGTAGCAGGATAAGATGCTTTGTGGTGTTTTATTGAATGTTTACCACCCATAAATGAAGTACTCGGATAAGAAACACTTCTCATAGCAAGATAAGATGCTTTCTGATGTTTTCTTGAATGTCTACAACCATAAATGATGTAATAAAAAATGAAGCATTGACAGTGGTATTCTACCCTTCTTCGTGGTGGTTTCCTGAAATGTTTGGAGTTTTCTTCAAATGTCACCTCCCATAAATGAAGTACTCGGATCAGAAACACTTCTCCTAGTAGGATAAGATGCTTTGTGGTGTTTTCATGAATGGTTACCACCCATAAATGACGTACTCGGATCATAAACACTTCTCATAGAAGGAGATGTTTTGTGATGTTTTCTTGAATGTTTTCCACTGATAAATGTAATACTATCATAAACACTTCTCGTAGCAGTATAAGATGCTCTGTGGTATTTTATTGAATGTTTACCATCCATAAATGTAGTAATCAGTCATGAAGCGCTTATGGTGTTATTCTATGCTTCTTCGTGGTGGTTTCCTAAAAGGCTTGGAGTTCTCTTTAATGGTTAACACTCATAAATGAAGTACTCTGATAAGAAACACTTCTCGTAGCATGATAAAATGCTTTGTGGTGTTTTCTTGAATATTTACCACCCATAAATGAAGTAACCGGATAGAAAACACTTCTCCTAGTAGGATAAAATGCTTTGTGATGATTTCTTAATTATTTTGCGAACTTAAATGAAGTAATCATATCAGAAATACTTCATGTGGTAGGATAAGATGTTTTGTGGTGTTTTCTTGAATGCTTACCATCCATAAATGAAGTACTCGGATCATAAACACTTCTCGAAGCAAGATAAGATGTTTGTGGTGTTTTCTTGAATGGTTATCACCCATAAAATGAAGTAACAATCATGAAGCGCTTAGAATGATATTCTATGCTTCTTCGTGTTGGTTTTCTGAAAGGTTTGGAGTTCTCTTAAAAGGTAACCACACACTCTGATCAGAAACATTTCTCGTAGCAAGATAAGATGCTTTGTGGTTTTTTCTTGAATGTTTACCATCCATAGATGAAGTAATCAGATAAAAAAACCTTCTCTTGGTAGGATAAGATGCTTTGTGGTGTTTTCTTAAATTGTTTCCACACATAAATGAAGTAATAGGATAAGAAACACTTCTCGTGGTAGGATAAGATGCTTTGTAGTGTTTTCTTGAATGGTTACTACCCATAAATGAAGTACTCCGATCAGAAACGCTTCTTATAGGAGGATAAGATGCTTTGTAGTGTTTTCTTGATTGTTTACCACTCATAAATGAAGTACTCGGAAAATAAACACTTCTCGTAGCAAGATAAGATGCTTTCTGATGTTTTCTTGAATGTTTACAACCAAAACTGATGTAATTAGAAATGAAGCATTGACAGTGGTATTCTACCCTTCTTCGTGGTGGTTTCCTGAAACGTTTGGAGTTTTCTTCAAAGGTCACCTCCCATAAATGAAGTACTCGGATCAGAAACACTTCTCCTAGTAGGATAAAATGCTTTGTGGTGTTTTCATGAATGGTTACCACCCATAAATGACGTACTCGGATCATAAACACTTCTCATAGAAGGAGATGTTTTGCAATGTTTTCATAAATATTTTCCACCCATAAATGAAGTAATAATATCATAAACACTTCTCGTAGCAGTTTAAGATGCTCTTTGGTGTTTTATTGAATGTTTACCATCCATAAATGAAGTAATCAGTCATGAAGCGCTTAGAGTGCTATTCTATGCTTCTTCGTGGTGGTTTCCTGAAATGCTTGGAGTTCTCTTTAAAGGTTACCACCCATAAATGAAGTACTCTGATAAGAAACACTTCTCGTAGCAGGATAAGATGCTCTGTGGTATTTTCTTGAATGTTTACCACCCATAAATGAAGTAATCATATAGAAAACACTTCTCCTAGTAGGATAAAATATTTTGTGATGTTTTCTAAATTATTTCCACCCTTAAATGAAGTAATCGGATCAGAAACACTTCATATGATAGGATAAGATGTTTTGTGGTGTTTTCTTGAATGCTTACCACCCATAAATGAAGTACTCGGATTATAAACACTTCCCGAAGCAGGATAAGATGTTTGTGGTGTTTTCTTGAATAGTTATTACCCATAAATGAAGTAATCAGTCATGAAGCGCTTAGTATGAAATTTTATGCTTCTTCATAGTGGTTTCTTGAAAGGTTTGGAGTTCTCTTAAAAGATTACCACACACACTGATCAGAAACACTACTCGTAGCAGGATAAGATTCTTTGTGGTGTTTTATTTAATGTTTACCATCCATAGATTAAGTAATTGGATAAAAAAAACACTTCTCTTGGTAGGATAAAATGCTTTGTGGTGTTTTCTTGAATTGTTTCCACACATAAATGAAGTAATAGGATAAGAAACACTTCTCGTGGTAGGATAAGATGCTTTGTAGTGTTTTATTGAATGGTTACTACCCATAAATGAAGTACTCCGATTAGAAATACTTCTTGTAACAGGATAAGATGCTTTGTTGTGTTTTCTTGAATGTTTACCACCCATAAAGGAAGTACTCGGATGAAAACACTTCTCGTAGCAGGATAAGATGTTTTGTGGTGTTTTCTTGAATGTTTACTGACCAAAAATGAAGTAATCAGTCATGAAGCGCTTAGAATGGTATTCTACGCTTCTTCATGATGGTTTCCTGAAAGGTTTGGACTATTCTTGAAATGTTACCACCTATAAATGAAGTACTCGGAACAGAAATAGTTCTCATAGCTGGATAAGATGCTTGTGATGTTTTCTTGAATGTTTACCACCCATAAATGAAGTAATCATATATGAAACACTTAGAGTGGTATCCTATGCTTCTTCGTGGTGGATTCATGAAATGTTAGAGTTTTCTTGGAAGGTTACCACTCAAAAATGAAGTAATCAGATCAGAAACACTTCTCGTTGTAGGATAAGATGCTTTGTGACATTTTCTTGAATGGTTACCACCCATAAATGAAGTACTCGGATAAGAAACACTAATCATAGCAAAGATAAGATGCTTTCTGATATTTTCTCGAATGTTTACACCCATAAATGAAGTACTCGGATCAGAAACACTTCTCGTAGCAAGATAAGATGCTTTGTGGTATTTTATTGAATGTTTACCACCCATAAAAGAAGTACCCGAATAAGAAACACTTCTTGTAACATGATAAGATGCTTTCTTATGTTTTCTTGAATGTTTACACCTATAAATGATGTAATCAGACATGAAGTACTGACAGTGATATTCTACCCATCTTCGTGGTGGTTTCCTGGAACCTTTGTAGTTTTCTTCAAAGGTCAACTTCCAAAAATGAAGTACTCGGATCAGAAACACTTCTCCTAGTATAATAAGATGCTTTGTGGTGTTTTAATGAATGATTATCACTCATAAATGAAGTACCCGGATCATAAACAATATGTCTACCACAAATAGTTACGATACTCATCACTTTCTTACAGAGGAGACACTTATTCAAGTTGTTAAGTCAAAACTTGAGAATATAATTTTTTATTTTATTTTTAGAAACAATATTTCCAACAAACTAGTATTTTTTTTTTCAAATAACGGTTAGCTCGATAGACAAAAAAAATCGAAATTCAGAAACATGCAATGAAAACGATAATAAAATACATGATAACAATAGCAGTTAATTTGGCAATAAATCTCTGTTTTTAGGATCCAGAGTCATTTTCCTTACAAATTTGATTGCACAGATTCAAAATAACCAAACATTTGAAGAGCAATGTCTCAAAGCGTTATTTATTGACAAGCACCACCTCCTATTTAGTTTCCTCGCAGAAATTACAAAGTTCTACTCTCGACTTTTCTTGCATATTGGCAGAATTTCTAATTTCGGATAAAACGAGGTTATAATTGAAAAGGGCAAAAGATATTAAACTGGAAACTATGGTTATAGTTTACTATGATTAAAGAAATCTGCTAGAATTAGAAGCTGATGACGATTGAGGGGTAGAAATGTAATTTCAGCTTCCCTCATTACTGCCCACGAAGTCCACGCACCACGTTTGTCCTTGAGACGATAAATCATAGAATCGCGAGGGTATTTAAGTAATTTAGCAGCATTGATAAAGGTCGAAATAGCACAAAATATTGAACCGGATCTGATACCGTTCAGTAGCTGCGCTACATCAGACGAGGGTCGTCGATTTTTTTTGTCTGCTTCGAGTTTAGTCCCAAAATTTAAAATTTTCCGATTCTCATCTCTAACGGTTGATCCATACTTTACAGTCGATCCGGACCGTCCATTTCTTATAGCGTAGCTGGTGCGTAGTAGCGGAATCGGTCGCAAAATATACGCTCCCCTTCCCTTCCACCACAGAGCACACACAAAGGATAGGAGAAAATAAAAAGGAAATGAAATAAAAATATAGTACAGAGAAAAATAAACTGGAGAGAGAAAGAGGGATTAGAGAAAGGTGGTAGATGTGAGGCGCCACCTTCTTCTTCTATTCCTTGCCTGTTGCCAACTTCTCTCTCGATTTTTTTCTTACAGTTTTACCCTCTAAATTTCTACCAACTTTGAAGAAATATACAAAACCAACCTCGCCTTCTTCTTCGAGCACGGCGACTTGATCGAGGTATCGACTTAGTCTTCTACTCCAATTGGTCGTTCTCTATTTTTGTTCTTTTTTTTAGCGTTGTGTGCTTTAATCTTGAAATTTTAGCAACCATGTCTCTGTTCTTTTGTTGTTTCCGGGATTGTGACCTTGTATGCGAAAGCTTTCAGGGCTTTTGGATAAATTTAGTTTGTTTGTGTGAATTTTAGATTTGGTTTGAGCAAATAGGATTGTTGGTAAGGGGTTTCGTTGTGTGTTTTCAATTTCTGAGAAGAAGATAAGACTTCGAATTTTTAAATAGCTGGTTGGTGATAGAATCATTGTATATTTCGAAACCTTTGATTTTTTTTCCCTTGTTGATCGGTTTTTCGTTCTCTTTCGTGCTTCTCTAGCTTGGAGCGTTTACTTTGGGGTTTGACCTCACATGTGATTAAGAAATCTTATTTCTTAGCTGTTGCTGGGTGAGAATTCGATTTAGATTTGAATTATAAAGATTTTGGTGGTTATAAATTCAAAGTTTATCCGCTGTTTTGTACTAGTATTGAAATTTCTCCTCTTTTTGGTTGGGAAGAAAGTTTATGGTGTTGATTGTTCTGAATTGACTTTGTCTGGAAGTATGTGGTAAAGGTGGCTGTATTCCATATTTCTGGATTAAATTGAAGAAAAAATATTTTATAGTATTGGGGTCATGATTAGAATTTAGAAGTCTTTTGTTTGTGATTTCTCATTTTTGATTGATAATTTTGTGCTCTTTTGGATGTGAACTGTGTAGTCTTCCTGTTTTCATGTATTGTGTACGAATCATGCACCATGCTAATCATTTTGTTGTTTATTTTTCATGGTGAAGGTGACATTAAATTCAACCATGGTTAGCATAAGGAGGCGCAGACAGCTGATCATTAAAGAGGGTACAATTCATTTTCATTGTTTTCCCTAATGCCATTAACAAAATAATTGAATAGTATATCTGTAGGCACAACAGACATAGGATATTAGGATGTAATAACTCAGTTTATCTCACTACTATGCCTATTCTTAAAAGATGATTACCTATTTAACGTTGCCCCTTCCATATGAGTTGAGGTTTGTTATCATACAAATTGGTGATAGTTTTGCAATTTCAGGGAATATTTCATACGAGGTTGAAAGCCCTGAGAAACAGAATCAGAACCACAGTCCGAGTTCAAATGAAAAACCATTCAGTGTGGAACAATTGTCTCCATTTTCAATTACCCGGCAACTGTTGGTAAATTTCCTCCCTCAATTTTAGTAACAGGAAAAAAATAGAAAAATAAAAAAAACTATTTGCAAATACATGCCCTGAATTAGCAACAAAATTTACCTTTGTTAGACATATCTTTTAGTTTTGTTTTCTAGTCGGAATAAACAGAAAATATTTTATTATCTGCCCTGCATGTTCGGCCAGCGAGTTGAAAATTCCAACAGTTAGTATCCGTTGAAAAATTGTAAGGATAGCATCCATTGAAAATTGTAACGGATAGTATCCGTTGAAAATTGTAACGGGTAGTCTTTAGCGTCAATCAAACAAAATTACATATGCATAAAGTTTGATGGGTAAGCAATCTAGTTACCAAACAACATGAAAATAAACTTACATTTTATTTGTTGGATATTTGACGAATTGATAAATTTGGTTAAAATTGTGGAGTGACCCTGATTGTTAGCTGAATAGTTTTTCCTCTTTTTTCTGCCTTATATTTTTCCTCTTTTGCCTTGACTTGGTTCTCTATGGTGTTACTTGGGCATAATACATGTCAAGCACTTGTTTTTGCATGTTTTAACATCGTGTTTTATATTATTAACTATGCCTTTACTTAAGTTGTTGCACAAAATTTCCGCCAGATTGAAAGTTCTGAAGAGAAACCAGGGCCATCAAGCAAAGAAGCTTCTTACATCCCAAAGATAGAACCAAGTAAAATCTCTCAATACTACCCTGGTTAGTTATCAATCTAATGCATTATTTTCATTGTTTTATTTGCTTGTGCGCCTGGACAAAATTTAAAACATTTGCATTCTGCCGCCACCCCTGCCTGCCACAAAAAAAATAACGAAAAGGAAAGAAAAAAGAACAAACAGGAATGAAATGTGGAGAGTAAAAAAGGCCATATTCATTTTCATTGTTAGTACTTAAATAACTTATCAATTTTCTGAGTTTTTCTGTACAGAAGGATTATCATTTAACCTGCTCTGCATCTGTTCAGCGTCATACCAAACCATTCTGACAACTTCCTAATTTAGTTTCTTTGGCCCTTGAAACAGAGATGAACGACAACCAACCAGATATTCCATAACAGTTCATGCAATAAGCACATAAAAGTATTTAATGTTTGATTTGAATCCATATGTAGGGAAGGAAATAAAAAGGAGGAAGAGGCACAGAAGAAAACAATATGAGGATCAGGAGCCATGCATAATGCGAGGGGTGTATTTCAAAAACATGAAATGGCAAGCTGCTATTAAGGTTGACAAGAAGCAAATCCATTTAGGTACTGTTGGATCCCAAGAGGAAGCCGCTCACTTGTATGACAGGTAATTTCGTAATTGTAATGCTTATTTGAAATTTGATTTGTACATCTTTTTGTACCATGAGCAAACATCTTGTGCAATTGTGATGAAAATCTTTTGTTGTTTGATCCTGAAAATTTCCCAAATTAAATCTGTTTTTTGCTGTTGTTTGGTCCTGAAATTTTTACCAAATTAACTATTATCTATTACACTGTTGTATAACTCCGCCTATGTTTTACATAGCCGGTCACAAGCCTGAAAAGGAGGAGGGTTGTGATAGAATTGGCGAGCCAACATAAAACTTCAGCCAATCTTATGAAAATGAAATCCAATATGGGTTTCATTTCTAGCCTATCCCAACTTGTTTGGGACAAAAGGCTTTGTTGTTGTTGTTCTTGTTTTATTACACTGTTGTATCATTTAAGTAATCAATGAGCCCTGAAGGCTGAAGTAAAATTTTTTCGTCTACTGAGAATATAGATGCTGTTTCTTTTTCAGGCTTGAGAAATTATTCCGTTATTTGGACTAGTTTGAATGTCTACAGTTTTACTGATTTCAATATGTGCTGATCAGGTTTGGTAATGCATGGAGTTCATGCAGGGTATGAATTGTTTTGTTTGTTGTGGAGCAAATAAATTATCCTAACTCGGTATCTTTTCTATTTGATTAATAAAAGAGCGGCTTTTATGTGTGGGAGAGAACCAAACTTTGAACTAACCGAGGAGGAGAAAGATGAGCTTAGGCAATTCACTTGGGAGAAATTTCTGGAGACGACTCGCAACAATATCAACGGCAAAAGTAAGATATTCTTGTTTTCAGAATTGATTATATGCTGCTGTGAAATGGATATCATACAGAAATTAAGGTTGTGATATGAGATGTATTCAATGTAACCCCAATTAACACAGGAACTCACATGCATTTGAAATTGGTTTGTACCTGAGTGTTCATGGATCATAATATTGTCCCTTCATTCGGTGAAAATTACCTTAATGTCCCTAGAAAATCCTATGAGAAAATTATTTTCCTGATCAGAAGAAAGCTCATCTCGTAGACAACTTGAAACCAAGGTAACATTTGCTCCATTAAGCATGCAATTGCTCTTGTGTCAGAAATGTGCTCTGTCTGGCCTATAAACTGAAATTTATGTGCTTCTCTGGGCAAATTACAATTATCCATGTAATACTGGAACACTGTAACTATGAGGCTCCTTTATTTTTTGGTCTCCTCCAATTAATTCCAAGTTTAAACAACCTATGGTACAGCTTGGAAAACCATAAAAGATCTTCAACCCTGATTAAATAGGAAGTGAAATCATGCATACCCATATAAACATGAAAATATCACATATTAGCTTCTTCAAACCACCCTGTATACCATGCGGTAGATTTTAATTTTTTTCTCCTTCTCTTGAGAGAGCACCATGAGGAAGATGAAGGGGCTAATAGGGGATTGACACAGGACAGGTGGGGTATTAGATAGTTCTCATTTTGGTGGGTTCTGATAATTTTCTGTTTATGAGGAGAGGAGGGGATCCACCTGAAATTTTCTTTAGAAGTCTAAATTTGAGTTATTTCCTTTTGGGAAAAAGGCTGGAAATCAAGATTTTTTGGGGCAGATTGGATATCTATTGAGGCTGAAATGACTCGCTCGTCTCACAGTTTTTCCTCATACTATTGGCAGATAAAGACCTAAACTTTATCCAACTATGTATCAAGCTATAAAATCTACTATTTCACCTCTTTTCTATATGTTTGCATTCCCAAACCGGTTAGGGTCTTTACTAATTGAAATAACTGGCACAATAATTTGGGTTTCTTTTCCTCACATCTTTTTTTGTGTGGCAGAGCTACAAAGGAAATTTGGTGGATCGAGACGTAGAAAGACGGAGATTGGTGTGCAAAGTGATGGAGGTTCGTCTCAATCTTCTGATGGCACCGATCCTGATGCAATGGCATCTTAATCCTTGGCAACTTTTTCTGTGGTCTCATTTCTTTACATGCTTATCTCATTTGAGTGATGGTGTTTGAAGCCCCTATTTGGGCTTCTCAGGTTTTCAATTCAAGTCACCTCCTCGAAGAATCATTGCATGATCAAATACATTGTTGTATTCATGTTTTTCAATACTTGCTATCTCTTTATTTGTTGGGAAATATAAGCATAAACCATTAAAATCTTTATAACAACTATAGAACATAAATTCAGGTTATATATGATGTTGTTAGTTTATGCCTAAGAAAATAAGAGTTATTACATTAGCAATTCAACAAACCGAGTCTTAGCAACTTTATTGCATATAATTAATAAGAAGTTAAAGAAACAGCCTAGTATTAGTACATCTCAATATACACTAAACAAGCATATGCTTTCAAGGACGCTGCTATAACGCCCCTTGCTTTTCCCCTAACAATATCGATGAGTCAGCATTCCACTTAAATTTTTGTCACACTTGATCCTGAACCGTGTTGCTTTCTATTTGGATGCCTTCTTAATATTACGAACGTAATGGTACTATTCCTCCTTCTTGGGTATTATTCCCTCTTTATCGCCTATACTAAGTACACATCTCTCAAATTTTAAGTTTTCTGATTCAGGTGGTTCTTCAATACTTCATATCTTTGGCCTTTAACAAGTAACTAATACATAACCTTTCATTTACTTCTTACTTAGAAAGAATGAAAGAATTAGAAAGCCATTATTGATACTAACCAGATCAAATAAACTAGCTCTGATACCAACGGGAGAGCGCGCGGAATTTAGATCGGCTCAAGCTCTCGGACAGATTATGTACTAGAAACTTGAGGCTTGGAGAAATTTAGAAACTGGAAACTTGATTTTATTTAACTGGAAGAAGTAAGCTTTCAGATGATTTCTGATGTGCTTGCAACTTCATATGAGGTTACATTATATAGACTTGAGATAGGATCTCTATTATTGCATCGGGTGCGCATTGGGCCCCATCGTCATGCGAATAAAGAGGTATCAACTAACTCTTGTCTTTCACTCATAATAAAAAGATGCGTCGGCACACTAGACGACATCTTTAAAGAAAAAGCAAAACCACTCAGAATAAAGTAGATGCTCCAGCACACTAAGGAGACATCTGTAAAGTAAACCAAATAAAGAAGATGCTCCAACACACTAAGGAGTCATCTAAAAGAAAAAGAAGAACTTTAATAAAGCAGCCTTTAGAAGTGGGTTTCTCTGTAGCTTTCTATCAGTGCGTCGTGGCATTGGATGAGTGCTTGTATGCCAGCATCCACCCTTCCTAACATGTCACTTGCCCAATTGTCCTTTGTTGCTATTGACTCAAGCCTTGTTTTCTGGAGATACTTCATGGCAATAAGTATTTCTACTTGTATGCAAGCTTTACAGGCTTGTTCTTTGTACAGATCGGATAATCTGCTAGTCATAGCGTTTTCTTCTTCAATGCTTCTTGGATAACATACAAAGGTGTCTTCTGTTGTCTGTGAGTATCGGGCTAATGGAGCATTCTGCCCACACAATGCTTCCCAAGCTTCTGCCTTGTTAAATGCTTCCCTGACCCTTCGTGGTTCACTACTTATTATGATCCTCCTGAGTCCTTCCATTTTCCTGTAAAAACTAAAAAATAAGATAACACACTTATTAGATAAATGTGATGATTTGTTTCTGCGGTCCACCACTTCCGCAATAAGAATTCAAGACTACTAGGCCGTTTTCCGGCCTATGAGAAGGTTAATCTTCTCAATGGTACTGCTTAGTTCACGAATAATCGATTCCTGGGGTGCTTTGATTACTTCATTAATTGCACTTTCCAGTTGTACCAGAATGCTAGAGACTTGTTCATCTAGCTTAGCACTCATCATGTTAACTGCCAATCTTGACAATGAATCCGCCAAAACATTGAGCTTGCCATCAATGTGCTCGAAGTTTATTTGGACTCCCGTCCTTGTAACGAAATCTACAAAACTAATCCATCTTACTCTTGACGGTTTGTTCTGTGCAGATTTATTGTAAAAGCTAATAATAGCCTGACAGTCTGTTCGGAGGGTTATCTCCTTCTGATCAAGATAGTGAATTTTGAGTGCTTTTAGTGTCTCCATGCAAGCGTGTATTTCTGCGTCAATGGTTGACTTCACGATCAGGAATTTCCCGCTTGCATAAGCACATACTCTTTCTGTGCTTCTAGGGTCAGTTTTACCCTTCTTCCACTTACACACACCGCCCCAGCCGTCCATGCAGCCATCTGTCTCAATTACAATATAAGAATTGGGAGGTGGTAATTCCAAGTCTGGTAGGTTTTGTACCAAATCCTTTACCTTTTCTTACCAACTGGTAATCTGAAGGTTTCATGCGTTTATCACCATGAGGACTGGTCTTTGAGTATAATGGTCCCAAAAGTGTACCAAGGTTTGGAATGTAATTTCTGGCATTGTTTAGTATGCCTAGCCATGATCGTAACCCTGCCTTCTCTTTCATTTTCTCGTCTTCAAAGGTTATGATCTTCTTAATGATATGCGGTTGCAACTTGATTTTTCTGTTGCCTATTACTGCTCCAAGGAATTCAATCTCCTTAACTGCAATCTTCATTTTTGTGGGTGAAAGTACAAGCCCATTTTCTTCACAAATACTGAGCATTCTTGAAATATGCTCAGCATGTTGTTCTTCATCCTCTGAGAACACCAGTATATCGTCTATGTAGACGGTTATAAATTCTTCTGTGCCTCGAAAACAATTATCCATTTTGCGCTGAAAGATTGCCGGCGCATTCTTCAATCCAAAAGGCATGACCAACCATTCGTATAATCCGCCTGGAACTACAAATGCAGTCTATTGTATCGACTCTGGATCCATAGCAACTTGGTGAAAGCCGCTCTTTAGATCAAATTTGGAAAATATTTTACTATTTCCCACTTTCTTCAGGATTGTGTTGATACCTGGAAGACTGTACTGGTCTTTATGCGTGTTATCGTTGAGCGTCCTGTAGTTGAATACCATGCGCTCCTTGCCTTTGACCTCCTTCTTTGTGACCGGGTCTTTGGTTGTTCCTGAATTCACCATTATCGCCATAGTTTTGTGTTTGCTTGAACTCGGCCTGATCACTCCAATTTTTAGCAATGCTTGTATATGCCTGTCAAATTGCTCGCGCATTGCTGGTGTTACGTGCTTTAGGGGCTTATCCTGGATAGAGATATCCGGGTTTATGATTTCAAGCTTACACTTGATTTGGTTTCTTCTCCAATGTTTCAAAGGATCATCACCAATGAATCCTTGTTCCCTCAATCTAGAAAGTAGCGTGTTGAATCTTCGTTTAAAATCAAGTGATTCTTCACCACAATTATACGCCACTGCTTCTCTTACTTCAATGTACTCGAGCTCAGAAAGTTCAAGTTCTTCTAGGTCAGCTTTAGAAGCTACTTCAGCATCTACCCTTGTAGTGATTGTGGTTACATTTTTATAAAATGTAACCATTTGTCCTTCAATTCGCAAGCCACCTTGCATAGCCCTTATGAAATTGCATCCCAGCAACATCTGGATGTTTTCCTTCTCTCCCATAGGGAATGCATATGTGAATGGGATTCTAAATTTGTTTTCCTCGATACTCATCAGCCCATTTTTAAGCTTCAAGTTTGCTATTTGTTGCGAGTTGACCCCGTTAATTTGTATAGGGTATGCGCTTTGCTCAAGTGCTTCTTCTGGCACTATCTTTTGATTTATGCAGCAAATCGTTACTCCTGTATCCAATATTGCTTGCACCTTAAAAATTTTCACACCTGGAATCTCCATTTGCAACTCAATATTGTATAGTCTATTTAGTACCCTCCTGCCTCTTCTCGGATCAGGCACCACGGTTTCAGCTTCTTCATCAGAGATCTTGTTTACAATCTCTGGTTCTCTGATCTTAATGCCTTTGAACTGGTGCATCATTTCATTGAAGACTTCTTCTTCGTCATCACTATCTTCAACTACAACCTTTGTCTTGCCCTTTAAATCATGATTTTCAAGGCTTTTTACATCTTTTTGCAGTTGTAGAGTTTGCAATTGTTCTTCTAATTTCTCGTTCTTCATTAGCAGATACTGGATATAGTCCAATAACTCTTTTATCAGCTCATCTTTCCCGTCATAAGCCCTTACATTCTGGGCCTTCTTTTGGATCTTTCTTCCAAGCACAAATCTGGAACACATAGGGCACACTGTTTCTCGGCGGATCATGCAATTAGCCCTCATGTTTCTGTTCGTGATTTCTTTACAACATACACACTTTTCTTTGTTTGGTGGTACTGTTGAGTTGTCCTCCCATTCGTGTTTACACAACAAAAAAATTTCGGGAAGGTTTGGGTATGACCTCCAGTTTAACTCTGGTGTACTGGCAGTCATCATGTAGATCTCTTCAAATGGCAAATCCTTAAGGTTAGCCATTAACGTGTTTGTGCTCCCGACTTCTCCTTCCGAGAGAGAGCAAATAGCATCGCTGTCGGGTTCATTTTGGTCTACCG
This sequence comes from Eleocharis quinqueflora, assembly GCA_964058865.1. Classification (NCBI taxonomy): domain Eukaryota; kingdom Viridiplantae; phylum Streptophyta; class Magnoliopsida; order Poales; family Cyperaceae; genus Eleocharis; species Eleocharis quinqueflora. The sequence goes on along the minus strand of CAXKVX010001958.1, from coordinate 120,924 downwards.
AGATGATGTCCCATTTATCATCTAGATCCAAATTTTTCACTATCGCTACCCTTACAATGTTACCATCTTTCTTGCGACATTCTCTTGCGAAGTGACCTTCTTCCCCGCAAATAAAACATTTGCATTTTCGGACCTTATCCGCATACTTTTTCTTAAAAACACGCACATGTGATTCATGCGGTTTTCCACGATAGGTCTTGGCTTTTCTTAAGCCATACTTCTTATTATTCTGATAGTAACCAGGGATTGGAATCTGGCTACAAAAAGATAGGTCCTTTAGACTTCTCTGAACAGCTGCTCTCTTGCACTGTTCTGCCAGGAACTGATATGCAAAGTTAATTCTTGGCAACACACCAACTGTGCTTCCGGGGTATTTCTCAAAATATGTCTTCTCAATTTCTTTACCAATTAATGGTGGCATCTTCCGGAAGAATTTCTCAGAAAGTTCAGGCGAAATGTACATTCGGCATGATTTAGCAGCAAGGTACTTGTAGTCATTCATGTAGCTAAACAAGTCCTTCATGCTGTCACATGACAATCTTTCAATGTCATTATAAGCTTGATCATGTTCTACTGTTGAACCTTGGTAAGGGTCTTCCAACAAGATCATTCTTCTGATTTGCGAGATAACATTTTGAGGGTCATCTGCAATATTTATTAGCTCTTCATATTCTTGAGGATACGCCATCATCCATTGAATCCATGTCTTTTTGACAATATCTCCAAGTAGGTTTTCAATATAGATAACCTTACTCTTATTGTCATCCCAACTTCTTTCATTCACAAGATTTAGAGTGATAGATTCCCATCTTGAAATTGTATCGCTGTACTGCCCAATGTCGTCTGGCAGTATTAGCATTACTCCCTGGTTTGCATGCGCTGAGGGTAATTCAAACCTATCATTGTGTTGTTTTGAAAATCCACCTCTCAAATTTCCAATTCTTGCTTTGATTTGAGGTACTTCAATATTTTCTCTCCTTGTGCCTGGTGGATACATTACAGGACCTATTGTAGGCTCTGCGGGTCTTCTAGCCGATTCAGCTGTTGTCGTTGAAAGTACTGTTTCAATATTCTTCGTCAGATTACGAAGTGAGGGATACTCCATGACTGCGGCAAACACTGATTTCGAATTTTGATGAGCCGTGGCTATACCACTACCCCCACCAACTTTCGCTAATGGGTTTACCCAATCATTCTCTGTATCCTCATCTTCGCTGTAGTGATCCCAAATTGGACCATCTTCTATGATAGAAGTAGATTCCCTAGGTAATGACGCTAGTGTTATAAGCATACCTAGACTGTCATCATCTGATTGGCTCTGTTCATCCCAATCATCACATGTCAACATGAGAGCTAATTCCTCCCCTATGGTTTCCTCATCGTTATGTCCTATTGTTACCTCTTCTGGTGGTGCAGTTGCTGAATAACCACCAAATCTTACTGCTAAGGACCCATCAGTTCTGGTCCTTATCCTTGTTGTCTGAGGGTTCTGTACGGCTGGTGTTGTTGCTGGCTGTATTATCCATTGTCTGCCTCTTAGCTCCTCAGTTGACCTCATCTGGCCTGGAATCGCTCGAATCCCTCTACTTGCCAGGTGTTCTGCCACTCTTTCCACATTGTATCTAAAGTTTGTGTGGCTGGTATTTGATAGCCTTCCTATCAACGATCTTGAGAGCAGTAAATTACTCTCCCCTCCTTGCCAACCATCGTAGCCATGAGTCTGTATAACGACTTGGATGTGGTTGTTGAAATCATGAACACTTAAGGTCATGTCTGGCGCTGTATACGCTAGTTGCGTACCACCTGTCAGGTCTATCTCCATAGAGCTGATTATGGCCCGATCATCAGACCATCTTGTGTCTCTTAAAACTACCAGGGCGTTTACCCCAGCGTTTCTCCTGTGGAGTGCATATAGTCTTATCATCACAAGACCTATATGCAGATGCTGCAACCCTTCTTGTACCAACTGGTTGTAGCTTTGTTGCGAGATAAATGGTAGCTCCACCTGAGCTCCATCTGTAACTAATACTCTTTCATTTGAGTAATGTTGGTATACTCGATGATTTCGTTCAGACCATCCAGCTTGGTATAAAGTTTCAGCTGGAACTTGTTGAACCCTTCTGTATTGTGAATGGTTGAGATCAACGTCTGGATTTAGTTGGGACTCCAGACTTCTTCTGTAATGCCTTCTTCCTGGCATTCTCCTTTGTGCTTCATGTGCTAGTCGGCTTCTTAGCCTATAGCCTCTTATCTGATCTTCGACTGTGGGGTTTTGGTTGTTTTCTTGGCCTGCCCACTGTTTCTGTTCTTATCTGACTCATTTTTGGCTCTTGACAGAGTCAAATATTTCTTTTGGATTTTTGAAGACAAAGAACTGTCCTGTTGTTTTCTTAATTTTTCTCACACTGGTCTCACCAAGGCTAAGTTTCTGCAAGCCTTTTTGTAAATCGTCTATGGATTGTGCGAGGTTTTCTGTTTCTGGAACTCTGGTTTTCGCGGCCTCTAGCCTTCTGATTGCGGTTTTGCAATCTTCCAGATCTTCTTTAATTTTAACCAGCAGTTGGATTATTGTATTGTTCTGCTTGATCAATGCTGTTGTGGCTCCTTTCGCAGATTCGGCTGGTTTTAAGAAGCCGTTTGCGGGTTCTTCAATCGTCTCGGTTGCCTTTAGAGCTTCTAGATAGATTGAACTCTTAGCGGTATTACGTCAGTCGTTCATAAGAAGTTTCTAACTCGGCTGAAATTCAGTTCCGGTATCTCGTAAAAATATCAAAAATATCTTGAGTACTTATTCCAATGTTTAAGGAGTTCGGTCTGGTATAGAGGTTTTGATGACTTTCAGTTTTCAAATTTTTCTAATTTCACAGTGCAGGATTGGTCATATATTAATTTATGGATATGCACACATTAGTGTACATGTCTAGGCCTTAGCTAATCCCTCTCTTTGAATAAATAATAGTGGATATTCTAGTCATCTGTACTTTCTGAGGCAATTCTTGGAGCATAATATCATTTTCCATGCTTTCAATTGCCCTTTTATCTCTTTTGAGAGAGAGACGAGTCTTTGTTACTCAAATTTAATTCAATTTATTCTAAAAACTTCCGTAGTTATCACACTTCTCACTCAAAGGGCGTTATTTCAAGTCACTAGACAACGACTCAAAAGTCAATTCTTATCTACTTTTGCGTGCTAAAAGGGAATGAAAATCAAAGTATTATTATTACTTATTAGTAAATAGTTTGCTCCGGATGGCCACGGTAGCATTTTTTTATTGATGCTCGTAGTCTTACACTACACACAACACATACATTCGTTTCTCCTTCCAAATTTGAAAAATTAACGCAAGCGTGGTTTAATCAACTGCACTAAATATTGCTGGCCCACATTAGCATTCTACATTTGCAAGACACTTCTTTTTGTGCAGCAAAGTTTATTTTTCAGATCAATTTTAATCCATTTGCATTATGTGTGGATTGTGGAACCCTTTGTTTTGTGATAACAAAACTCAAATTAAAGTCGGTCTTGATGAGAGCGCAATGCCTTCTGTTGACATGAAAAACGGTTTCTTCATGTTTACATCAAATGAAGAATATTCTTATGCACAGTTGCATTACCCAAGAATCAATCATCCAGCAGATATAATGGAAGCCATTATAAAGTATCAACATGACATGTTGAACAGTTTCTCCATAACTGAGGGGAAAAAAAAGGAATCAAATGTTGCGGCCAATTATTGGGAAAAGAAAGGGACATATATAGTTCTCAAAATCTTTACAGCGTGCCTAAAAACGGCCCGGAATGGTAAGGCACGAAAAAGATACGACACGGAACACGGCATTGATAATGTTCATGTGTCATGTCATAAACGTGTCGTGCTTAAGTTTTCTACTGTATGGCACGACACGACACGACACGAAACGTTTACGAGGAGAGGCATGATACGACATGAAAACACGTTTAGACGCGGCACATTTAGGCACGACACGACAGCACTATACTAAAGGTCCCAAAAAATAATTGTTTATACAAAATTTAAAGAATTTTTTTCAGATTTTTATGTTATTGTAATTTTTTTCTTATTTTTTAGTTTTTTTAATTTTCGGCATGACTAACACGAATAAGACACGTCATTCCGAAACAACACGACGCGAACTACACGTCACGATTAGACGCGGCACGGTTAAAATACGATATGTCTAAATGTGACGTGTCTTAACCGTTTCGTGTCGATCCCTTCTAATTTTGACACAGCATAGCACGACATGATAAAAATAATAAAATACTAAATTAATACTTTAGTAGGGTTGAAAGTTTGAACCTACAAAAAACCTAGAGTATGACAATTTCTCCAACACGGCAACACCTTATAATGTATCATAAATGCCATTCAAGATATCATTTGACAATTTCACGTTTATTGAACCAACCACAATAAAAAACCTGTAATTAACAATCAATAACTATACGCCACATTTTGCCAAAAATTTGACACGAAAATAATTATGCATTCATAAACGCCATAAATCACAAGACCAATCCAATCACGAATTGATATCCGTTGTTATTACAAATAAGAATAACCTGTTATTTCGCTTGAATCTGTTGAATCCGAGATCGAGGAATGAGATTTTCTGAAAGAAGAGAAAACCAAGCAGAGAGAAGAAATGATCCGAACAGTCCTTAACAAATCCTCCAGTGTCGAGGAAAAAAACAGAATCTTGCTTTTCTCTCGAAATAACAACAGATTCGGACTCATCCAATCACTACTCAAAAGGATCTGTCTCTCCATCGATTTGTAAAAGGTCGTTCCGCCTTAGAGGAAAGCAACCGCGGAAGCGTGGGTCGTTTCTGCTTCATGAATATGATATTTTACGAATATTTCTCATAATATCAAGTCTTTTTTCCATCTTAGTATTTTTTTTTTTTATTTCAGGACTTTTAGCCCCGGTTCATGAAGTACCACAAAATCTTTCTAGTTATGAATCAAGTATGTTACTGTGAAATAAATCGAGTAAAAAAACCACAAGAGAACAACAACACTAATTTCAATTTCAAGTGGTTGGAAATCATGCATATTTCTGGAGTGGGAAAAGCGATGGTAAGGATGAGTGGTAAGGTGATCCCAAGGGCGGAAAAGCGACTCGAAGGTGCTGGCCAAAGATGCTACCAGGGAAGTCGTCAAGAAGTGAGCCAAGGAAGAAGACAGGAAGATCATTCGGTGGCACGTCATCAGTGGCGACCTCTGTCAGACCATTCAAAGCTTCGCAGAGCTTATGTAGGAAACATCAATCGTCAGCGCAGTGTCAAGGTTCCTCCAGCAACGTTTCAATGGCAAACAGTGAAAGGTAAAAACAGAGAGACAGCAACTCCTAAAAATCATGAAAGAAGACAGTGCTATAAATGCCTTAAGTATGGTCATGTTCGAGAGTATTGCAAAAGTACCATTAAATGCTACAGTTGTGGGAGGCTTGGCCATAAATGGGCATTTTGTTTCTATAAGAAGCCTGCTGTAAAGCCAAAGCCAAACCAACCTGTGCAACACAAAGGCATCTCTCCTCACTCTGCACCAAAAAACATAGATCGTTCTAGCAGGGAGAAAATGAACTCTGAAGATTTTGTAAGCGAGAGGCCTATCATTAGAGACATGTACCGACCTCAATTCCAGACCTTTGATGAAGACAATGCATATCTGGACAAGGTGGGTCTCATTATTCTCATTAGGGGCTCCCCTTCTGCCCAACTGCCTCGGCTCATGGCTGAGAAGCTAGCTCTTATACATAACCGTCCTATCTCGGATTTTAGAGTTTCTCCGGCACAGCTGACCCCTTATTTGGTTCGTTGCCCGACCACACTCCTTCGAGATATAACAGTTAGGGCTGGGGTTTACACTATTCCCCAATTGGATGTACAATTTTGTGTCCATGAATGGCGCCCACGGTTCGCCATGGCTTTTGACCATCCTTCTCACCAGATTTGGGTAAAGATTGTGGGGCTTCCGCTTCAAACTTGGACGTTGTCTCATATTCTGAGCTTCCTTCAACAGCTTGGCTTACCCCTGCAAGTTCTGTCGTTTGGTGAGGCTGCTGGTCATTTCAGACATATCACAGCTTTGGTGGAATCAAAGCATCCCCGGCATATTCCTCAGGCTTTTATGTTCAGAGAAGGTCCATATGCCACACCAGTTGACATTTACGTCATGGGGTGGAGACTTTGGAGTGATACTCCTTTCCCGCCTCCGCAGCCTCCCTCTGATCCCCAAGAAGGCCCAGGTCCGTCTAATAGTAATACCCAGATGGCACCGATGAATTATCCAACTTCTCCTTCATTTTCATCGGATGACTCTATGGCTGACTTTTCTCCAAGATCTCCAAAGGAATGGAGGTTTCAAGGAAACGTCTCAAATGTGCGCCATGTGATAGTAAAAAAGAAATCACCATTGCAAACTCAGGGAAGCTGGCAGATTAAAAAATCGGGCTTAGAAGCTCAGTTGCCTGTGCCAATGGTCGTCTCAATCCACAAGGATTCAGAAAAGTCTCACAATTTGCTTGATAGGAAGGCCACAGAAGATCCGTCCCATTTGACTTTGGGCAACTCTCAAAGTATGCAACCTAAGCTGATACAGCACTTTCTGCACCAATGGGCAACACAGCTACCCTGTCAAATCAACATTAAGACACATTTCATCTTTACGGCAACTGTCACAACTGCCTCTGACTTGGATGGAAAGTTTACTAGGTATATGCCTCGTTTTCTGTTATTACCCAATAGTAATTTGGCTGCCCCTCAGGTTCCTGCAACTCCCAAGATTGTCAGAGATGAGGTCATGATACCTGAACTGTTGGGTTCTGTGTCTGGACAGAAACCTGGGAGTGTTACGGTGGGGGCTGAGAATTATGGGCCAAACGACTGTATTAGTGTATGGATTCGGCCTGAGAATGACGGGCCGCCGCAATCACAAGAGATTAGTTTTTACTCAGCCCAAGTTATGTTGGAATCTCAGAACTCTAGTGTCCCAGCCCAATTATCCTGCAGTTTCCCAGGCCTTGAAGAATATAACTTGCAGCTCACAAATAGCATTGATGATTCTCTACCAGTTGTTTCACACAGTCTGTTTCCTACTGATACTACAATCTCAAACAGTTGTCCCTCAAAACTGTCTCTTGCAAAGAGACAGCATGATAAAAGGAAGGAGGCTGCCTACTGCCCTGTTCGCAGAAGCAAGCGTATCTAGGCTCAGATAAAGCCACAAAACGATTACTCTAAGAGATGCATAAAGAAAAGCTCGGCGATGTTGAACTTCACGCTTGAGGAGCAAACTGAACCTCTCTTGGCCTCACAAGTCATTCAAATTCTACAAGCTTCGGGGCTGACAATTAATGATGAAGTCCAAGCATTGATTATGGCAGCAGTTAACAAGGATGGGGGGACTCATGTACAAGATAGGGAGGAACCGACAACACCAGTACATGACACAATTCCACCCCTTTATTTGCCGGGTTTTGAGGTTCCTTTCTAAAGCGTTGCTTTAGCTAGGTAGTATGTTAGGTGTGGGGTAATGACTATAGAAGTGTCATTGTGTATCTTAATTATTGCTGTAAGAATTTGTTTAATCATGAATCAAGGTAGATGCTTTCGTTTAGTGTCATGGAATGTGCGTGGCATCAATGACCCACATAAACGATTTAGAGTTAAGAAATTGATTTGTGAGCACGATACAAACTTAGTTTGCCTTCAGGAAACGTTACTCTCTTCTGCAACACATTTTTTGCTCAAGCAAATTACAGGATCGCGAATTGATCAGCATGAGTTCCTCCCGTCTCAAGGTCACTCTGGTGGTTTGATTCTGGCATGGAATTCTCGGAAATTCTCTGTGTCAGATGTGTATAAAGGGGTACACATAATTTCGGTGAATCTCAAAATCAATTTTGATGATTCTTCCATTAAGGTTACAAGAGTTTATGGACCGCTGTCCAGACAGAGTAGAGGAGTTTTCTTTCAAGAACTAATGCTACAGAAACCAAATGATGATACCCCTTGGTTGATTATGGGAGATTTCAACCAGACGCTGCTCTATCAAGATAGTTCTAATACTCTCAGATACCCTGATATTCCTTTCGTGCATCTGGTAAATTCTCTGGAAATGCAAGATTTACCCCTACATGGCAGATCTTACACTTGGTCTAGTGGCAGACAGAACCCATCCTTTGTACGTCTGGATAGATTTCTAGTCTCCACTCCTTGGAGCTCAAAGTTTCCAAACTATACTCAATCAACCTTGCAATCAGACGTCTCTGATCATTGCCCCTTGCTATGTGTGGTTCAGTCAAAATTCCAGTTGCCTAATGTTTTTCACTTTGAAAATTACTGGCTCAAGAATACCGAATATATCCAACTGGTTAAAGAGGTCTGGCAGTCACTGCCACTGGCTTCTAACCCAAATGAGCTAGACAAAAAATTGTCTGAGGTTAGACGTGTATCCATTCACTGGCGCAACAATCTCAGGGGTAATATCGACCATCAAAGTCAATTGTGTAATGCCACACTTGCTTGGTTTGCTAAAATGGAGGAGGTCAGACCTATAACTTTTCTTGAAAAGGTGGCTAGAGAACTAATCATAGGGAGACTCAGAACAATTGAGAAATGTCAGGAACTCAAGTGGAGTCAAAGAGCCAAGAGACAGTGGATTAAAGAAGGTGATCAAAATACTCGGTATTTTCACGCTATTGCCACTTCACAAAAAAGATCCAATTGGATATCATCAATTCAATTTGGAGCTGAAACTTTCACAAACCACAAGGACAAAGCTGACTTATTCTTTAACCAATTCTGCTCTCTGATTGGATCGATGAGTAACCCCACTGCTCAACTGAATCTCTTGGATCTCTATGAAAATAATCAGATATCTGAAGAAGAAGCAACTGCTCTGACCCAAATGATATCTGCATCTGAAGTGAAAGCAGCTATTCTCTCTTGGAAATCTAACCGTTCTCCTGGGCCAGATGGATTTACAGGAGCCTTCTATAAATGTTTTCTCGAAATTCTCCTTCCAGATGTATGTCAGGCTATTAATGCTGCACACTCTTCAGAATTTGAAAGCCTGGGCCCATTCACCAATTCTTTCATTGTGTTAGCTGCCAAAAGGAAAGACCCGAAAACAGTGAATGACTATAGACCAATTAGTTTGGTTTCTAGTATTCAGAAAATCTACTCAAAAATCATGGCAGTAAGGCTAAAGCCAATGCTGCAGCGACTTTTAGCTGACACACAAACATGTTTCCTTCAGGGACGCAGCATCACGCATGGTTTTTTGTATGCTCAACAAATCTTGCAAGCTGCAGCCAAATCAAACAAGAAGGTCGCAGTGTTTAAAGCGGATATATGTAAAGCATTTGATACTTTGGATTGGTCCTTCTTGAGACAGTGTCTTGCAGCACGAGGGTTTCCAAGCACGTGGGTGGCATCGATACAACGTAATTTGCTACAGGGGCAATCCAGAATAATTCTAAACTCTGTGGCTGGCAAGCCGATTCAGCTGAGGCGAGGGGTGAGACAGGGTGACCCGCTGTCACCCTATTTATTTAATTTGGCAATGGATGTCCTAGCTACATGGGTTAAGAAACTCAGTGAGAATAATTTCATCACCCCACCTTTTTTGGGTTGTCGAAACTGCTTGCTATATGCAGATGATACGCTGTTCCTTCTAAAACCTACAACCCAACAAATGTCTAACATCAAACTGGCTACTTCTATATTTGGTATGGTTTCTGGTCTTAAGATTAACCTTGCTAAGTCAGAGCTGCTGGTTACGTCTTCAAATCTGTCATTTGCTAGAAGCCTTGCATCAGTGCTTAGCTGTGCCGCAGGGCAATTTCCCATGCGTTACCTGGGCCTACCCTTGTTTGACAAAAGAATCAGAAGAATAGACTTTCAGCCAATTATTGATAAATTATACTCCAAGTTAGCTGGTTGGAAAGCATCTATACTGACGGTTGCTGGGAGAATAGTGCTAGCTAACTCTGTCCTCTCTTCCCTCCCTCAATATTACATGGCGGTTTTAAATTTCCAAAATGGCTCCTCAAGAAGTTAGATCAAATTAGAAGAAGTTTTATATGGCATGGCATTACAAATCAATCAGATGGCAAAATAGGGTTGTTTATGGTAAATTGGAAATTAGCAACTCGAACTAAAGAAGCAGGGGGGCTTGGTATCAGGGACCTTGAAACCTCAAACATTGCACTATTATTGAAGTGGTGCTGGCAGTGGATAAAAGACACAGATTCTTGGTGGAAGGAAGGCACTCCGATGTTACAACCTCATCTCAAACCATGGTTTCAGACAAATTGTTCCCCCTTTTGGAAGGATATTGGCAAGCTCTCCAGCATATTTCACTGTTCCATCAGGTATGATATCGGGCAAGGAAGGAACGTATATTTTTGGATTGACAACTGGCTTCATGGACCTTTACAATTCTCTTTTCCAAAGTTATTCAAAGCTACAAGATTTAGTGAAGCATCGGTAGCTCACACGATGCAAGAAGGTCTTTGGCAGTTTGACAATTTCTCACACGATGAAGAAAACGAGAAACGTGTGCTTATTCAATTGTTGCAACAAGTAGTGGTCCATCAGAGGGAAGACTCTGTTTTTTGGCTAAGAGGCGATCCAAACTTCACGGTTCAGTCTGCATACAAATTTATTGCTAACGCCCCTACATGTTGCTCGACAGCTTCTTCTGTTTGGAAAATTGGAGGCCCCCCCAAAGTATTGGTATTTGGATGGTTACTGCTGTCGGATAAGTTAACTACGGTAGATAATCTTCAAAAGAGGGGTTGGTACCTAGTTAACAGGTGTGCCATGTGCAAGAGTGATCAGGAATCCTCTCAACACTTATTTCAATCTTGTCGGTACGCCAGGCAGGTTAGAGACTACATATCTTCTCTAGGTCGAATGTACAGAAATGCCATCTATACATCAGATCAACCAAATTTATTGCTCATTTCCCCCTCCCTGAGTATGTCTCACAGAAGAATGGAACTGGTTACGAATTATGGGTTGTGGAGAGAGCGCTGTCGAAGAGTTTTTACAGGAAAAGAGTACTTGACAGTTGATTTAGTTAGAGAGGTGATTCAGGACTTGTGTTGCTGGTACAAAGATATCGGCTCAGATGGGGTTGCGCATAAGAACATGTTGCAATCTATAGTGCAATGAGTGTCATCTGGCTTAACAATGGATATTGCAGAGAGGTGATTATAGGGGTGGGCTGCTCTAGTTTTGGTGGTTTTAGAATTACTTTGTATTCCTTTTTTTTCTACTTTCTTACTTGTAAATATTGTCTCTCTCTGATCACCTGGTGATCAAACTTTTTAATAAAATTTGGGGGCTTGACCCCCATCTTTTCTTCAAAAAAAAAGTGGTTGGAAATACATAATCCATCTAAAAACCACCGACGAACTTCACTATTTCAAAGAGAAGATACAAGATTTAATATGCAATTGCTAAATCTGAGTAATCATTCGCCTCTCTATGTCACAAAAAAAATTCTCTCTCTCTATTGTGGTGTCTCTCTCAATATCTCTAGAAGAAATGAACTATAACCATGTTCCAAAGAGATTGAGATCTTCTACTTTTTTTTTCTTCTTTTAATTTGGACCGTTAATTTATAATGAATGAATCATATCAATATAAAAAAAAATCTTGATTTTTATTTACGCTTATCTGTCCGTCCGTTTTTATTCTAACGGTTCATAATTGTATAACAAGTAGCTTATGTATGTTGAGTATAAAAAAGGCTAATTATATCTTATCAGCTCATAATTTTAGTCTTGTAATTTTAAATTTAGTTAATTGTAACGAATTATACAAGTAATATAGACGAACCAAGAGTTTCAAACTTCAAATCAAATTTATAAGACAAATTAATGTTTATCAACCAACCACGTAAAACTATAATATCAAATAAATAATTTGAGTCAAACTATCATGCTTCTAGTAGCGTCAAGACCACTCGTATTCTTAACTCAAAAACTTAAATATGTTCAAATTTTAATTTATCATACTCAATAATTTATTTGTACCAAAATCTAATGAGATGTTAAAATTTTCTATTTTAGAGTTTTTCAAGTGCTTGTTTTGAATTTTTGAAAGTGGCATACTTTATGTATAAATATTGATTATTTTATTATTATGGCGTTATCTAAAATTTTGAAACAAGCATTTAATAAACTCTAAAAATAGAACTTTCAGTATTCCACAATATTTTAATATAGAATCGAGCATGATAAATTAGAATTTGAAGATGATTAACTATGTTTTTGAGTTAAGAGCACTGAGATCTTGATGCTTGCAGGAGCGCTATAATTTTACTCCAATTTACTAACATATAGTATATTATATCTCAAATCAATAAGGCTGAGGCAAACTGAACTTAATGTGTAAACTAGGTCTCAAATCAGTTATTTAACAATCAAAACCTAACTTTGAACAAGTTAGTTACAAGCTTATTTTTTAGACAATTACAAAAAAAAAACCCTACTAGGTACAAAACTTTTATGCAGCTCTAAGTTCAATTTGTGAGAGGATCTATTTTTGTGATGCTGATCTAAATATTTTTTTTTCAATCAAAAAAAAATATTTAGGGGATGTCATATCAGATTTACACCGATCCGAACTACTTTTAACGGAACGAGATCTTCTACCGCGCGACACTGTCACCGTGCGTGCTGCGCAGCGAATCACAATCTTTAATTTGCATCAAGATCCGTGCAAGAAAAACTTTATAATATCAGACCTCCTAAATCAAATTCAGGTCGCCCGTAGCTGACAGCACAGTAACTCTGGACCGTCCGTCGGTGCTGCGCGGTAGAAGAATCGGGTCCACTTTTAACCTCTTTTGGATCTTCATTCAAAGACAAAAAAATTTGGAGTACATATTCTCTGAGTTAAATTTTGAGTTAGTCGGCGTCATTGTCTATTTATCATCAAATGCATGGTTCGGATGTATTCTGATAGAACGGTTCAGATTCTCTCTCTTTGCATCGAACGGTTCAGTCATAGCCAACTAACTAACAAGATATTTTTTTTACAATCAAAATTTGGAAAGTATAAAAACCAAAACACCCAAAATTATTTTATGATCATTTTCCCACAATTCATAACGTAGCATTGATTAGGAGCAAGTAGCAAGCAAGTCCAGGTTGTGCGTTCCAAATTTCCTTCCCAACATGTAGAGGTGCAACCCGATTGGATAATTATACGAATATCCAAATTCGGATCCAAATTTTATATATCGGATATTCGAATTCGGATAATGTCGGATACGAATGCGGATACAAATAGTTATTTATCGAATACGGATACGGTTTGAAATTTGAAACTAGATACATATGCGGATACGGATAATTATCCGGATCCGAAATCTTGAGGATGTCGAATATCTAGGGCTGTACATGGATCGGGTTGTTCGGGTTTTGGTCATTTTTTCAATCCGATCCATATTAATCGGGTCGTTGCTATTATATTTCATCACCAACCCGCATAACTCAAAATCCAATTCAATCCATTCTTTTTGTGACGGTCGGATTATGCGGATTTTGCGAATTTTGATAAAAATAAATTATACTGTGTAAAATGCATCTACAACATATAAAACTCATTTTCATTAATCATAATAAGCAAGTTGTTATAGATATTTTTCTTTGCATTTGCACAATGTTTGTATATAAGTCTTGACAGATCTATAAACATGAAAATCATGAGGCCCCCAAAAAATACACGCTTTGATTCAAAGTGTAAAAATATGATAACAACATTATCCACGTCTTGCCCAATATTCTTATTATTTATTTAATAGATTTTGTTGATTGTTAAAATTATTATTCAAAATAAATTATTGTAACAAAATCTGATAGATTTAGCGAAGACATATTCACGATCAGGTCGAATTTTTAACCATTCTTTTTTAAAATATCCGTAACCAATCATATTTTAGCGGGTTAATCCAAATTCAATCCGTAACCAATCCAATAAAATAAAAATCCGATATTTTCGGGTCGAGTTGGATTGGATCAGACGGGTTGGATGAGTTATCTGAATCCATGTACACCCCTACGAATATCCGCGAATTTGTGAAAGCCATATTAATAATGCATAATAATTGAAACGTAAGTAATATAAGGTAAGACCATGTATTGAACCCAAAACATACAATTGGAACGTGATCTTTATCTCTGCATGTTCCAATTGTTAGAAATAATTACGCATTATTAATAATTCATTACAATTAAATATTTGTGAAAGTCATATTTAGCAATACGGATATGGCATGATCATGTATTGATTATTATATAATTAAATTAATAAAATTCTAATGTTTTTAAACCATACAAAATATAATGAATGCAAACTTGCAAAGTGGAGAAATTGAGACGTATTTTATCTTCATTTCTCTATGAGTATGCAACAAGTCCCATCTTTTAACATGTAGTTCATGTTTTGCTAAATATAGTTTGATGTTTTATAGTACATATAGATTTATGACATACTTTCAGGTAGAAAAAAATAAGTTGCCTTTTGAAAAACTATCCGAATTATATCTGTATCCGCGTTTTGTATCCGATAATATTCGATTCGTATTCGTATCCATTTATTATCCGATCCGTATTCTTATCTAGTACTATCTGGATTCGTATCAGTATTCGAAAAATAATTACGGATAAAGATACGGTATTGCTATTATCTGTCCAAATCCGATCTGTTTGCCCCTTACTCACATGATTCGATATAACTATGACAGATGGGCCCCCACAGGTTTTTGTCGTAACTGCTAAACCATCTCACAAGTGGCAACTGACAAGTTCCTTGTAGTAAATACAAAATCAGACCTTATTTCCTACTGGGCCTGAAATTACATATATCTCATGTTCCGGCCCAATGTCGGTTCCGGCCCAATGTGATAGCAAAAAATATGTAGAATTATGTAGAAGCGGCGCATCATCCCAGATATCCTTTCATAAAATATAAACCCCTGATTCGATCCCGATCGATCGATATCGCCTCAGTTTTTAGATGAGAGAAGGAGAGGAAACCTAGATAAAATTCGCCGCCGGTGAGAAGATGATTTACGACGTGAATTCGCCTCTCTTTCGCTCCTTTCTCAGCCAGAAGGGTGGCCCCTCCGATCGCAGGTAACCTTACCTCTTCCTTCCTTCTCCTTCTATTTCGTGATTTGTTTCTGTTTGTTGAATTGTTTTGTATGAGACTAGTTCTTACTATTGGTACAATCGAGAGATATGTAGAGAGAAGATCGGTAGATGATTACAGTTTTTGTCTCCCTAGTGAATCTTTTTTTTTTTTTTATCAAAGTTGTTTTAGTGTCTAGAGATGTTGTAGGAGCTATACATTGTGCTCTCTGTTTATGTCAAAATACTGTCGAGTTTCTGTTCTTTGCTTTTTTTAATAGAAGTGACAACACATGCAACCTATTTCATTAATCTGAAATCAAATCATACAAACTAAACAAAATAACTAAATCAAACCCCAAGAAAAAACCATGAAAGCCTTTGCTGATTAGCTTGTATTAAAAAAACTAGTATCACGTCCAAATCAGTTGAACCTATGTGAAGAATTATTACAAACATAGTCATCAGACAGGAAGTTTTGCCACATGTAAAAGAAATTTCAGTTGAGTGCCAGTACATATCAAAGGTCGTCAAAGATCCAACTAATATAACGTTATGAGATGCTGTTCCATCCCATGCTAGGTCTCGCTGGTTGCAACAGAATCATCTCTAAGTCTTGAGGCAACCACTTCGTCATGTTCTCTTTCAGATTGTCTAACCATTTTCTGCCCAATATTGCAAACAAGACGATCAGAAAAATACATGATCTGGTGATTTACCACTTTCCTTACAGTTGTATCAAAACGCAAATTATTTCTTTCTTATCACACTCACCAACATATAGCACTGACTATATCTTGTTGAATTTTTCTATTAGTATAGGATAAATTGATGATAAAAACCACGAATCAGATATTGTTTTCCATTGATGAAAATAATCATTGCATTGTCCCATCCAAAACATTCATCACCCTGCCAACCCTGCTTGACATATTGATATGCTTACTGTAAAACACAGAAGGTTTTCAACCATGCAAAGTTCCCTATTAAATCAAATATTCGTGGTCTTCCTTCCTTCCTTAGGGGTCAGTATCAACTTCTTTCTGCCTTTCACTAATAACACTAACCGCAGCAAGTTAGCTTTCTGTGAGAAATGTCAAATTTCTTTGCTCGTTCTTTCTTCAGCTTTTCTTGTTCCAGAAATATACTCACTAGTCACTACTAACATATAGAAGGTCTCACCAACTTAAATATCTGGATTTTTGTGCTTGTATTAACTGGACCTAATAGTTCCTGCAATTAGTGTTATTTTGAGGAGGATAATGGATGCTAAATCTTGGTAGTTGTTTGTTACACTACAATGAAAGTTTTTTGCACACACTCAAATTTTTCTATGCACAATTGGTTAGCTTTTCATTTTGTCCTTTCTCCCCCAAAATATCCTTTGATCTTTGTATTTATTCCCTTACAGGAAAAATGAAGAACAAAAGTACAAGGAGCAGAAGCCTAAGGCCAGTGAGAACAAGCCAGTTATGAACGAATAAGGTGACCTTTAATGCTTTTGTTTCAGTCAGACTCTTGAAAGTAGTTGTGTTTAGGAATTCTGTTTGAGGGTGTTGTAGCAAATATTCTGGGAACTGTGACTTGATGTACTTCCAGTGATTTTTGTGTGCATCTTTTCTGAAGTATGATAATATGATAATTGATATAATTCTTGGAGTGCGATCAATCAGTTGCTTTGTTACTTGGTTCTGTGTTTGTTTTTGTTGTGTGACTTCTTTTTAATCTGAAAGTTTGTTATTACACGACAAATGGGATTCAAATGAATTCTGATTGATTGAACTGATTGTTGCTTGGTTTTGTGTTTGTACTTGTTGTGCGACTTCTTTTTAATCTGAAAGTTTGTTATTTCACGACAAATGGGATTCAAATGAAATCCTGATTTATTTAGTGCATAACGATTATTATTGTTTCTTACGTCTATAAACCCGAGTTGTGGTTTTTCAACCACTTTTTCTTTTGCTTTGAAAGTCTCTCTGCTTTGGAAGTTCCTAATTGAGGTTAGTCTTTTGTAATTCTTTTTCAAAATTAGTGTTTAGTTGTTGTCTTGTTGAGAATCTTTTTTGTGTAATTCATTCCTAAATCCAAATATGCTTTCTGGTGAAAGAGGACCGCAAGACTGCGATTCTCACCTTTGTAGCCAGTTAATTGCCTATAATTGTTTGTAGTTATAGTTTCGCTATTATTTTGGTAGCAAATCGGGTCTACCTATGCAATAATGGGCAATCAGTCAAATAGTTTTTCAATAATGTCTCTCGTATCATATAGTGCTATCAAAATAAGCTTAATCACCCCGTTTAAAAATCAACGAGCTGTTGGCTGTTGATACCACAAATGATACATGAGGCATTACCTGGAAACCTGGGATAGAAAATTAGGGGTCGGTCAAAGACCTCACCAGATTTACGTTATGGAAAATGTTACATAGATTTCTAATCCGATTATCCGATATTAATTTTCGATATCATATTAACATCCGTAATAATTGAGTAATGTGCATAAAAAAATTAGAACAACATAGATGTTAATTTTCGATATGCGAATATTCAGTTATTACGCATGCTAAATATTTTTCATGCATATTGTTTTAATTATTATACATATAATCCGATATTTTAGATATCTAATTGGAGATTTGTGTATCAATCCTATTGCATTATTATAGTACGTCTATAATAAGTTTACTATTTAGTAAAACTAACCTCAATGTTCGGTATCAACGCAATGTCTTCCTGGACTACGTACTAGCTGTTCTTCTGTAAATATTAGCTGTATAACCAGTAATGGAGTTTATATGTCATGGACAATGAAATATTGTTCAATGAAAAGCATCCTAAACCGTATCTAGAGTTATTCCATTATACTCGAGTTATATTCACTGTCCACTGATTATATAAGTAATAGAGTTTATGTTGCATATTTCAAAGTTCAAGAAAATAATACAATATGACTTTAACTTTCGTAATCAAGTTCAAAAATGAAATGATAAAGAAACTGGTGAAGATATAAGATTGAAAGTTTGAAATGAGTATATGACTATATGGTATATGATAAGTGATTGTATTAATGACCCACTAAGTTAATGGCCTACTAAAGCCTAGAAAAAGTATTGAGAGCTTAGTGATTTATAGATCCTAAGCAATATTTTCTAAATAAACACTCCGAACGATAGATGAGAATAACTCACCTTGGCAGCTCCTGCCAAGTTTTCAAAAAAAAAAGATAGATGAGAATAACTCTACGAATTATATCTGAGAGGATGGATGACTTCCCGAATAATGTTTCGGAAGACGATATTTATCACCTCTCGAATGCATTTCGCGACCGACTTCGTGAGGCGATTATGAATAGTTTCGCCACGATCTCCTGCACGTCTTGAGGAGACGGTGACTTAAACCCTCCTAACACGTCTTGAGGTCGCTATGCAGGATCACATTACAAATATTCGACTCTCCAGTCTCAAAAGGGGCACACAATTTTACAACAAGACAGACGCTACCAAAATCTACTCTCTACCCCTACATACTCAGAAAGACTGACTAACACTAAATTAGACGGAATCTCCAAACACACACACAGAACCAGTGGCGGAGCCACGTTGATGCAGGGTGCAGCTGAACTTTCTGAAAAAAAAAATTCAAAAATGACTATATATATTAATTTTTTTTCAAAAATGACTATGTATTTGAGTTTTTTGCATAAATGACCATGTAAAATATTTTTTTCTATGAATAACCATCATTTCGAATCCCTGAAAAAAGCTGTAAATCTTAAACCCCTGGCAAAAATTCTGAATCCGCCCCTGCATAGAACGAGACGAGTTAATGCTAAGTTAGTCCGTACCAATATAAGATGATCTAAGCCTTTTATTTAACATTAATGAGAATAGTTTTTCAACTTAGCTTTATCTTACTTGGCAAAGACAAATCTAATTTGTAACAAAAAAGTCAAGTTATGCTGAAGGATTTAAATATTAAGTAGTTGGATTTAGGACAAATATTGTATATTTTTCTATTATAATAAAATGAAGCTAATTTTGTAGGAAGCATGATACTGGGTAGCCTATAACATCTCAATTTTCTAAGTTCTAGATAAATTGTAAATTTCATGAGCGCGTCTTTTTCTTTATTTGTGTACACAATAGCACAATAATATGATTTGTTTGAAGATCAACCTTCATGCCAACATGTCAAATGTGCGCAATTTTATACATTCGTTGACATATTCTGAAGATCAATCTCTATACAATTGGCATATTTTGTTAAGAATCTGAATAGAAGCTCAATCCATAAGTTTCCATTTCAGTGAAATTAGTTGTGTCGTTTAATACATAACAATCAATGAACCCTCGTTACATTTTGTACAACAGATGGACAAAAAATGGAACAACCGATCTATTCATGTTTTGCTAATTATCTTCATACCCTTTGTTAATTCATAACTAAACAGCACATAGAGCACCGCACGCTCTCTGCCACATTGAACCCAGACGCGCTAACATTCCCCGCTTTTATTCTCCGTTTTACCAGAAATCTGGTCGGTTCGCACTTCGCACACAACAAATGAAATTACTGTTAGTGTACGTACACGAAGAACTCTTCTTCAAAAGTTTCATTTCACTGAATTTGGGGTCCACATTTCTCATGGCCCAGTCATCAGTGTCGGTGATAAACACCTTTTCGAAATTGGAAAAGAAAAGTGTAAACTCTAAAAATTCTAGTAAATTACAATCAACCCACAACCCACTCCACTCTCACTCAAATCCTCCATTCCCCCGTTCTCCATCTCTCCGCTTCACCATCAATGTCGATCCGGATTCGAAACCCTACCGCTCCTATCTCTCTCCTGCTCCTCTTCCTGCTTTTATTTTCACCTCTCCTCTTCTCTACAGTCACTTCCTCTCCAGATCCAATCCGAGCGCGCGCTGATCTCCTTCGAAAGCAGCTAACAGACCTCTCCTATGTCTCATCGCTCTACGCATCTTCTTCCCGAAAGCTCTCACTCGAGACCTCCAAGCAATCGCGCCTCTTCTCCCAGCTCTCGCAGAATTTCTCTATCCTACTCTCATCGAATCCGCCTCAGAATGCGTCCAGATCCGAAAGGGATGCTCGTGCCCTCATTTCTTCCGCACGTGCGCTCATATCCGCTTCAAAGGACTCGTTTGATCCCCAGCTCAAGATCCAGCGGCTCAAAGATTCCATCTTTGCAGCAAATGAGCAGCTAACTAAGGTAGATTATTGTAGAAATGTGTTTACTCTTAAATTCTAGTGTATTTTAGTATATCCATTTATAGCTAGTTGCATAGTTTCATGAAACCATATAAACAGGTCCAACCATAACTGTACGATGCCTCCTTTGGTTGGCAATTAGACATATTCGGCCTTTTTCATTTCTGGCGAGTGCACTTTGGCTTTCTAACTTGAACTAATTTATTAAACTTGTGTTTAAATTTGCTAGAACTTCCTTTTTCAAGTGTGGCCACAGCCATGGTATGTAGCAGTCGGCTACTGGGTTTTTTCTGATACTGGATTATAGTAGTAAAGTTGTTGTTGTTACGCCAACTGAGCATTTAAAATTATACCAAACCAGTCAGTTCTTCTAGCTATATACAATAGTTAAAATTTCCTTAATATACCAGGACAGTTGATTTCAATCTTTTCAGACATTGTACCAGCAAAAATCATCCATTTTGTATAGCACAGGAGAAGGGGAGTCTTGGCGCAGCGGTAGAGCTGTCGCCTTGTGACCAGGAGGTCACGGGTTCGAGTTGTGGAAACAGCCTTTAGCAGAAATGCAGGGAAAGGCCCCAAAGTGGTCCGACCCTTCCCTGGACCCAGCGTAAGCGGGAGCTACGTGCACCGGCTGCCCTTTTTTTGTATAGCACATGAATCTGTTATTTCCCTCCCAAATTTGATCTAATATCTGACTGCCCCCTTCAGGCCAAGAAGAGTGGTGCCTTCTCAAGTCTCATTGCAGCAAAATCAATCCCCAAATCCCTCCACTGTCTGGCCATGAAGCTGACTGCTGAGAGGGTGGCACGCCCGGATAAGTACACAGACCCAGTCCAGCCTGCACCAGAGCTGGAGGACCCACGGCTTTACCACTATGCAATCTTCTCAGACAATGTACTTGCAGCCTCAGTTGTGGTCAATTCAGCTGTCAAGAACTCCAAGGACCCTTCACGCCATGTTTTTCATGTTGTCACTGACCGTATGAACCTTGGTGCAATGCAAGTATGTAAGAATTTGATGCATAGCCTTGTAATACCTTTGCATGTCATGTTTACTGCTCAAAAAAATTAAATATCTCAGATATCCTTGGTTTCCAGCATCCAATTTTTTTTGTAATATTAAATCAGAAAATTTTGAAACATATGTGTTGTAAGAGAACAATGAGGAAAGAGGGATAGAATGCTATATGGTGAGAAAATAGATGAAGTTCTTCCCATGATTTCATGACTATATCACACACACTATAGGAGTAAAATGGAGGGATAAGAGATAACTCTGATCCCATATGAGGGTATGGCAATAATAGTTGTCCCTCTTCCAAGCATGGTCCTTGGTGAATATTGACTTGACTCATTTTCTTGGTACATGTGAGGTATTCCTTGAGCTATATTGTTGTATTTTGCAACCTTTTTTATTCTGTGTATGATGTGTGTGCTGGCAACAATTTAATGATATAATTACCAGTACATTATGATCAGCCGTCACACCTAACCTGCACAATATTGGTATACATGGTATACAATAAGTGCTTCAATTATTTTTTTTTAGGTTTGGTTTTCAGGGTGGCTCCTATTTCGATTTGGTCTTTCAAGAATATCCAAAATTGTACCTTGGTCCCTTCAGTTATATCAATAGAAACAGCAAGTAGTTTAAGTTGGGCTCCAATGAAGACAACTAGTTAGGAGGAAATAAACTATATTTCTTGTTTTCTGGTCGTTATAAGTCAATTTTGGGTTTTATGGGTTGAATATAACTCATTCTTCCATCTTTCTTTCATCAGGTCATGTTCAGGCTGAAGGACTATGCAGGCGCCCACATAGAAGTCAAAGCAGTTGAAGACTACAAGTTCCTCAACTCCTCTTATGTACCGGTCTTGCGCCAGCTGGAATCAGCAAATCTCCAGCGCTTCTACTTTGAGAACAAGCTTGAAAATGCAACCAAGGATACAACCAACATGAAATTCAGAAATCCCAAGTATCTCTCCATGCTTAACCATCTCCGGTTTTACCTTCCTGAAATGCACCCCAAACTTCATCGCATATTGTTCTTGGATGATGATGTGGTCGTGCAGCGTGACCTTACTGACCTTTGGAAGATCGATATGGATGGGAAGGTTAATGGTGCAGTTGAGACGTGCTTTGGGTCATTTCACAGGTAATGCTACAGTTTTATCGGGGGTATTTTTTGTTCGCTTGCCTTTCTTTCTAGTTTTTTTTGTCTTTAAGACCTTCCATTGATGAAAATTTGGATATTTTGAGCCTCACAATTCAGGAAGAGACCAGATGATTATGTCATTCTGTTGCTTGAAAGCTGTGATATCATCATCTTTGCCGTATTTCACTTGCATTGTGTAGCATGAACACAGTAATGTAGTTGTAGTACAATCCAAAGACATTCTGTAGATTTGTCTGAATTTAATAAACCATCATTTTACTATTTTCTTTTAGATTATTTGGAGCCTTTTTAACCCCTGGCATATTTGGTGCTTGAAGCTAATCTTTACATCATGGACCTAGCAATTTATTTTGCCATGTTATTTTTATTTCATAGAGTTTGCTGCAGCAAAGAATAACACTAAAGAGTAATTTTGTACTTTGTACAGGTATACCCAGTACATGAACTTCTCCCACCCGCTGATAAAGGAAAAGTTTGATCCAAATGCCTGTGGATGGGCTTATGGTATGAATTTTTTTGACCTGGATGCGTGGAGGAAAGAGAAATGCACTGAGCAGTACCACTATTGGCAAAATCTGGTATGTCAATTCTATGATTACTGTAAATGTTGTACTAAGCCCAATTAGATCTCAGGTCACTGTAAATTATGTGATCTAATGTTAGCCCAGGTTGTTTTCGCCCTAAATGGATCCCTAATTGTGCAGTTGCTGAGTCTTATTTCACTTTCAGCTAAGAATTAAGACGCATCTCATTGGTTAATTGTACAACTAATCCTCAACATTTTTGAATTAGGATCCAGATTGTTTAATCGAGCCTTAGTTTAGTTCACCTATGTTTCGGTTAACGATCGGCTTGTCTTCTGTATTGTAATTTTTTATGTAACACTGATGTTTTGACATTTCTTCAGTAAGGGCTAAATCTAAATCAAAGGAAACTAATACCACTGAGAAACCACCAAAAATACCTACCATGCTTATTTGTTTTACCCTTTAATTCTTCTTCTAGCAAATATATAATTTTTTAATTAACACAGAACGAGAACCGGACTCTGTGGAAATTGGGAACCTTACCACCTGGTCTTATCACCTTCTACTCGACGACAAAACCGCTTGACAAGTCATGGCATGTGCTAGGGTTAGGTTATAACCCTAGTATAAGCATTGAGGAGATTAAAAATGCAGCAGTAGTGCATTTTAATGGGAACATGAAGCCATGGCTTGACATTGCCATGAACCAGTTTAGGCCTCTGTGGAGCAAGTATGTGGACTATGACATGGATTTTGTTCGTCAATGTAATTTTCCAGCTTAGGAGGCATATATGAAATTCACACGCGGCCCCAAGCAACTAGCTCAATTATAATATATATATAGCATTTAATTATTACTATTTTAAGAACTTTGGCAGTTGATAAGTATGTCTAGTTTACAATTTGCAAATATTGTAATCTTTGATGGGCAGAATAATGTATTTGCTGCCCAGTTCTCACAACAAAATGTAAGAATGCTGCTAAAAATCTAGCTTGAAAAAACACCCTTATAAATGCATCAGAATGCAATGGATTTGAAGCGTTTACATGAACAGTGTTCCAAAGTTCAAAACCTAAAAAAAAAAACCCATGTTCGGTAACCTAACATCTTAAAAGCATAGAAATTATATTCCATGAATGCGTATCATATGTTTTTCCTATCAATTTCGTTCTTGGGCCTTCGTAACGAGAGCCCATAGATTTCAAAACATAAAGCCCAAACTCTAGATTTCCCGAGATCAGTGCTTATCTTTAAACTTGACCGAGAAGTAACTACACAGGCACACACGATCCGACTCGAACCCTCAAGCTTCACTTAGTTCGTGATCAACGAGTCGATGGTGGTTAGTTTCTCAAACCTTTTTCCAAAACAGAATATTATTTTTCCTCGGCTTCCGTATCTTCTCAAGTTCCTGTAGAGTAAAAACTTATCAATCAATTCTCCATACGCAGGAACAATAACTTATGATATTTCGAGCTGGACCCTCCATTTTGTAAGAAACTGAGATCAACCTTCCAAATCGCCCGTATCTTTCGGAGATTCGACGCCTGTTCGAAGCACCTCTCTTCCCACACAAAATAACCGCTCGCTAATCACTACTTCAAAAATTGCCAGTTCCGTGAAGTAGATTATCCCCATTTTGCCCCCACGACCCCAGCATATAACCCCATTAATGAACCCTATATTAACTAACACATAATTAACCTCTCAATTACTTTGCCATGACAACAACAGAAACCATGAATTGTTCCCCTTTCACCAATGGTTCTTTCACCTCTCATTCCGTTCCCTCCTCCCGCCCCTTCCATGGCGTCGCACCTCCCAAATGCAAACCTATGAAAAGAAAGCCTAATACTAATGACGCCTCTGTCTTCAAAAGCAGTGCCATTGCACCATGCACCGAATGCGGGAAGCAGTTCAATTCATGGAAGGCGTTGTTCGGCCACATGCGGTGCCACCCAGATCGTCCGTATCGCGGCATGAACATGAAGCACAAACTGAAGCCGAAACTGCATGTGCGACCGAGTACCAACTGGGAGCACATTACTGACGAGGTTACTCGAGCGGCGCTGATTCTCATGGAGATGTCAGGACAGTCAGTTGAGCACATCGTCTATTGCATGAAAACTAGTGGCAAGGAGGAGGTTGAGATTAGGAAACTGAGCATCGGTTGCAACTCACCCCTGATGGATGCAGAGAAGGAAATTCCAAAGTTGGAGATGCCATTCCACGACCTCAATTTGGTATCTCCTATTCAATACTGATTAAGCATGCGTAGTTAGTAGTAGCAGATATGTTGATGTAGATTAATGTATAGTTAGGGGAATCTGCTAATTACAGTTGATTGTATGCAAATTAGTTTGTAATTTCACTAATAGTAAGTTAGTGTTCTGACTAATAGTAAGTTAGCTGTTGTTAGATTTTTTTCTGATATTCTGATATTGAAATTAGTAGAATTGTTACCTTTTCTTTTGTTAAATTCTAAAATTTGATTTTATAATTGGGTAAGGAATTGTCGTAGTTAAAAGTGGAGGATGTGTTCTTATGTGTTAGGTCATGAGTTCAAAATCCGGATGAAAGTTCAGATCATTTAAATTTAATAATTTTGACTTACATTTTTATTTCAAAAAAGTGGAAGAAGACACAAAAACTGAGAAGAAAGAGTTGGGTTTTATAATCTCTAGCCTACCTCAACTTATTGAGACAAATTATTTGTTGTTGTTTTGCTGCTACTGCTGGTTATTGCAATTCAAGTACTGTAATCAGCTTATCTTTTTGTCTTCTCAAATTTCACTGTTTTGAAATTATTTTAATGCATACTACGATTCTATTTGTTATGTTATTATCATCATTGATGTTCCGTTACTCCGATTTAGTTTTATTTTTAGCCAATCCAACTTTTAAACTAACTAGACTATCTTTCGGAGTTTGTCTCGAATTGAAAATCCAACTAATTTAAATTTTCTAATATTTTATTGATTTACTATATATATACTGATTCTTCGTTTTTCATATACATTATTTTTTTGTAATATGAAAAATATATACATATGATGGTAAAATATATATCAAATATGATTTTATATGCATATGATATAAAATTAAATACATGATATATTTTATGTGGTTTTATGAAAATACATAGACTTTTCAATTTTCATTACATTAAATGAAAAAACATGCAATTGTTGTCATTTAGATAAAATGTACATCGAATATGATTTTATATGCATATGATATAAAATTAAATACATGATATGTTTTATGTGATTTTATAAAAATACATAGACTTTCCGTTTTCCATTACATTAAATGAAGACTGTTTTTCATTACATTAAATAAAAAAATACATGTAATTATTGTCATTTAGATAAAAAAAAATAGCTATCTACACAATATGCACAAAATAACTTATCTCACTTAATCTTAAAAAAATCAATTATACAGATTTATAGTTTATCTAATAATGTGGTCCTAACAAATCCTTAGTAAAGGAATTGGCCTAACAATGTGGTGTGGCTTTTGTGCGATCTAGACGCATTAGAGATGCATAATATCTCTTCCTGTTCATTTTCAAGACACTTCTGGTAGAATCTATCTCGAAAATCGGATCACTCTTTCAAACTTTTTTAATTCATTATTCATAGACTTACGATACACATTTAAAATCAAATCAGAAAATAAATTTAAAAATGAATAAGCACCATATTTCAAGAAAAATCAATAGCAACGAACGCCCTGATAAGACCATTGTTAGCTGAGCAACAATTTTGAATCAGAGCAAACCAACATGAAGAAGCGAAACACACCCATTGTCAGTCGCCATAGGACAATTAGAACAGAAATTCAGATATTGATGTAAATATTTTGTTTTTTATTGACGATGTAAATATTTTTATGATCATGAAATTAGTAGGCTTTGCGTCTACTGCTTCAAAAAAAAATTCCAAAAATAGTTCCTTCAGTATGTGTGTGCGATAACAACTAATTACCGTAAAAACTGTGTTTGATCAAGCACCATAGTCAAACTTATAATAACATAATATATGAAATGACTAGCGAATGATCAGGTAACCTACCTTTCTATAGTAATTAGATTGTCATTTATACACATCAAGTAAAACTCTGTTTATTTACAAAAAACAAAAAAACAAAATTACCACGTACAACGAATGATTGAGAAATAGCAAAGTGTCTTTGCTTCATCACCTAATTTTAATTATAAAAAAATTTAAAAAGGGAAGGTACAATATACCAACATAGCAAACAAAAATGGAAGTTTGACTATTTCAATTAGTATGTTTCCATTAACAAAAATTGAAGTTTGACTATAATAAGAAGCAACTATTATTATACATGTTAATTTGAACTTTGAAGGCATGATTATCAAAGGTAATATTTGGGAGGTTGTATGTGCAAAGTTTGTTTGGGAAGCGGCAAACGATTATAAATTTGTTTTTAATTATTATTAAATAAAGGATCCCAAATCTTATTCAATGGTAATGTGGTACAATGATACATTTGGAGGATACACTGGTGTATTTCTTTTAAAAGGTGTGTTTATCATTTTCGTGCTCACTAAGATTTTATATCAATTTTTACTAATTAATGGCAAAGAAGCTAAAAAATGGTAAAAAATTAAAATGTTCATGACAAGGCTGAAAGTTTAGATCTTCACAGACCAAATAGTAATAGTAATAAAGAAATAAAAAACGAACAGGACAAAAAAAGTTTACCTTTTCAGCCCCTTGAAATTAGAAGCTCTGTTCAATCAATAAACCAATCATAAAGAGCAATACTGGAGAACAGATATTAATTTAGCTTCATTATACAAATTTCATATTTTTTTTTAATATGAACCCCAAAGTGGTCCGACACTTTCCCGGACCCGCGCAAGCGGGAGCTACGTGCACCGGACTGTCCTTTTTTTATACAAATTTCATATTTACCCATAAAACAAATTCATGTCTATGCTTCAATACTTCAGCTTTTGCATTTTTAATTTAACATCTCTCTAATTGAAAAATCCTCTATACAAGTCTTGAAGTCTCTCATGAAGCCAATATCCTATCAGAATATAAAGAATTTCGCCTCAAAAAAGGTGGACTTCATCTTGTCGATGGTCATTCTCCATTAATCTGGTCCCTAAAGCAAATTTAATACTATCATGACGGTGTACTAGGGCGAGAATGTAATTTTGAGGTAGAAGTAGGAGATGCACCAGCAGTAGGAGAAAGGCATACATCTATCTTAGGAATCTCAACATCTGATGTTCTAGTTACAGTTACTTGAGTTGGTATTGCCCCAAAACTGTCGCTCATATCTTTGGTTTTGTGCAGAATAAAGGTGCCACAGAGAATTGTAACGAAGCCGCACAGTGCTGTAACAATATCTGATATGTCCTGTGAGTCCCACTCCTGAAAAATTATGTGCAAGATAAACAAGTAAATTATAATTGAAGATATGTTATACATGGCTTTAATTAACAATCACTATTATCAACCTAGCCTGAGCATTTAGGTGATAGACCTGGCTTAAGAAAACTATTTTTGTAGTTTGAATAATTTGAACGTTAAGAAAATCGGTATTGAAAAATAGTACATGTGAAGTAATTAACATAATACCACAACAGTTTTTCCTGTTATCATTCAGTGTGTACATTGGTACATTTAATTTTGGATAAGCTTGCATCTACTCCCCTAAAAATGAGGGTGGATGATGCGCCATACAATCAGAATCAATGGTCCAAATCAGACTAAAAAACGATCTGCCCAAATCGAAACAATTAAAATTTTGGACAGCTCACAGTGTCAACGGCACAACTACTGTTATTGCAACAATGGCAGCAAATGCAGAACCTTTTTATTATATAATACGAGTAATAACTTCTTCATATAGCAAATGCCAACTCCTCAAAATATGGCATTTCTATTTTTTTATTATTTGGGATTAAAGAGGGGAGGGGTTATATGACCTTGAACATAATCATGCTAGCAACAATGGTGAAAATTGTGAACATGACATAATACACTGGAGAGACCACCGCCGTATTAAATTTGTCCAATGCCTGCATTCGCATGAACACAAAATTACAATTGCAAGAAAGTTGATCACACAAATTACTATTACTGAACCATATATCTTAAAAATCGTGTTTCATAAATTCAGCTGCAGATACTAAGTTCCATGTAATGAAATTAATACTGGAAATGTTTCATAGAGACCCGTTAATAAAGTATTTGTTCCGGCTTTTAGCATTTTCATATTTCCAGTTTCTGTATTAAACCAGATAAAGAAAATTATGCTCTGATATTTAGCTCATATTTGATATAAAATTGATCTTTCTCTCTTGTTTATTCAAATCTTTTTACCTTGTTTAAATAGTTCAGTTGCACAAGACAACAAATAATAACAACTGCCACAAAAAACCAGGTCTGCAAGTATTTGAACTGATTATTGCCTGAAAGCGACAACTTCATAGCAATTGCAACAGCCTTTACGCTCATAACCTGTTATGGCAAATAGGAAACAAAGACGTGAGCTCATACTATATCAATAATCACAATTAGTGTCATGTATCTTGCAAAATTCCTTATTCCCACAACACCAACCTCTTAAAGTAAGAGACTTAAATATTTTTCTTGACAGTATCCATCTTGGTAGTACTTCCAAAAGTTTCTAATAAAACCATTTGGAAAGCAATTAAAGTTCACTTTACAAGGAACAACGCGTTACACAAATTTTAATAAAATTTGTGCAAATTCTTATACCTTTTACTTACCGTAATTGAACCCATAAGGGAACATATACTGATATATACTAGCATTTGCTTTCTCCCACCTCTTGGTGCGAAGTAGATAATTAGGACAAGAACAAACACGACCACGATACATGAATAGACTATAAAACCTGTTAACATAAAAAATGAAGGAAACCTGGTAAGAAAAACATATAAAAGGCATAAGCATTTAGATTAATTTTCATTCTTGAGTGAAACATTAATATGTCAACTTCATCCATATTCTTTAGCAATTGAAATTGATCTTTGGATGGGTTAAAAGAAATGAATTGGATATTCAATTGTCAATACTACCATACTTTCCTTTTTCATTCATTATACATCTATCTTATAATGAGAGTATCTCAAGAAAGAACAGAATAATTTCCAATGAGATTACCAACAATATTACAATAAATAAGTATCAAGAAGAAACTATGGATGCTGCTAATTAATAAATAGAAGTAATTAATAGTAAACAAAAACTACACCTGGTTCAAAAGCAAGATGCCATATTTCCTTGACAGATTGTATCTCCCTCTCTTTTGGGGCATGCATTACAATGCCAGTGGAACCCACAACACAAAGAATACAGCCCACTACTCCAAATATATGCAACTTTTCACTCAATATGAAATGTGCAAGCACTGCACTGCACACACAAAAAAAATAAATCATTCCCAGTTGATACAGAAACAAGTTTGTCAATAGGAAGGGCACACTTCTAAATTAACCAAATAATTTCAGACTACTGCACTTAACCACTCTCTCCGACTAGGAAAGAGTGAGAAACGTGAGGTGAAGTTTCGACAAACAATTGGCAAAAACAACAAAATATAACAATATGGCTCAGGACTCAAGAGACGTTAATCTGTATTAAAGTATAGGAAGGTATATATAATACCTGACAATTATGCTCATAGCTCCCAAAGGGGTTACCAGAACAGCAGGTGCAAAGGCATAAGCCGCAAAGTTTGCTGCCTCACCACCAATCACTGTATAAAGTACATAGTAATATTTAATTAGAACTGTACATTCAGGTTTGGGGCTAACTTGTACCAGATTGTTATGATAGACCAGTTCTGTTTTGTATTGCCTAACCAGGTGTGTGTTATGACAATGTTTTTCCTTTAATTATTAGTACCTTACCATTTCTTAACAATTTTAGTCCCGAGTAGGTATCAAATATGGATACAAAAGATTCTTTCAGTTTTTATTTACTTTCCAGCTGTGACATTTATCCTGCCACACTGGTCCCATAATGGCTTATATGTACTGGTACAAAGGCTGTATAAGACTGGGACAACACAATACCAAAAAGAAAAAAAAGTGAAATTATGACTTACTGGCCATCATTCCAAGCCACCATAGTGGTTCATATAAGTATGAAAAACCTCCTGATGCTGAAACACACAAAACAACATAACAACAATCAAAAGTTGGTTTATGAACAGCAAAATGGATTTAAGAAGTTAATAAAAAAATGATCACAAGATTTCTGAACTACAGCAAGCAAATGATATTAATATGTCTTACAGCTAACCGTTTTTAAGAGAAAAAGGATATCAATAAGAATGTAAGATAATGTGCAACTAGATGGTTTTTTATTCATTCGATATGCAGTCTTTAATTGAAAGAAGAAAACTAACAAGCACTGATGCCTGACTCGCTAGCTTTCTTCAAGCCAATCTTCTTTATTACAAAGCTTGAACCAATAAAGGCACTAGATGACAAGGCCAATAGAAAACCCTTCGCATTGTCTGATACAGGCATCGTTCTGAATACAAATCCTTAAGAATCCTCAAATCCTAAGCGAAATTAAGAATAAAAAGAAGAAGCAAGTTAAGACATGGTAGAAAACCAACAAAATTTCAGGAAAAAAGACAAGTCGAAAACAAGTCTTAACATCCTTAAATTTACAAGCTAAATTATTGTCAACACAACCTTAGGTTTGTTGGTTTCTTCTATACAATTCAGCCCCACAAAAATTATGAAGCAAATGCTTCATATTTCAGGAAAGCAGTGGAAAGAAATTTGAGGCAACCTGCATTTATTCACCTAAAAAATACAAGAAAGGGATATCAGCAAACTAACATGAAAAAAGCTGGTAACACAAGCATATAAATAGTACCATAATTAAAGAATTCTTATTTGAGCCTTTATTGTTGTCGGGCTAGAAACGTAAAGAAATAATCAATGGCTACCTTCAACAAACAAAAATTTACAACATGCAAATTTATCCTGACAAAATTAATAAAAAAAATACCAAAAATTTCTCTCGTTTTTTTATTATCCCCAAAAAAATTGTCTAACCATTAAATTGAACGTATTGTACTGGAATGGTACAGTTTGTTGGGCCTCGAATCCCTGTAAAAAAAATAACAAAATTACGTTCAAGGAGAAATAAATCTGTCACCAGGAAATTATTTGGAACGGAAAAGTTAGATTATTTTATCATACCTTGTGGAATTTCTTCGAAGCCCAAATCAATGGAGCAAATGCAATGTACGAGAGATGAAATAGTTTTATTTGTCTCCAATTTAACTTAAAGAAACAAAATAAAATAAAAAACTTTATTAGAAACTGCTTATCAAGTTTGTAAAAAGGATTGTAACGAAAAAAAAAAATAAGTTTCTAAATTATGGAACCTTTTCGAATTTCTCAAAATCAATACACGCACAAGCGCCAGAAAGGGTCAAAGCGAGAAAATTTGAGAAAATGGAACAAAGGATCTAAATGTGCATGGAGCTTGACAGAGAAAACGAGAAGAAGGGCATCATGGCATGACAAAGCAACAGTTTTCCTTCGGTTGGTTATTTTCTCCAAAACCTCCAACAGAGAATGATAGAAATGGAAAAGATAAAAAAAGTAAAAGAGGTGCGTTACGTCACGAGAGGACAAAATCTTTTTAATGGGCTGATATTCGTTTTCAAACATGGTTGGAGAATAAGTTCGATGCGCTTAGTTAGTGCCGCAAACCGCGTAAAGTTTGAATTTGATTTGATACAGATTCGAATCGAATTCGAACTAATTACAAATTACAAATTTTTTTGTTGCTCAATCGAAAAGTAGTAAAAGGAGATGACGAAGATGAGGAGTATTATCTAATTGAAGAAGGTGAAGAGTATAATGTTGGCAATGAAAATAATGTGTGTGAACTAACTAGAGAGTATCTAAATGAATATGAAAATGCTGACATCAAAGATGCATGAACTAACTATCTCTAATTAAAACAAAGGTAAAGTAGATAATGTAATTGAGAAAGGGAGAGAAAAACATTAACAACATTCGAATTATATAGCTTGCGAACAACATTCGAACGAACTGTTTCAAGTTTGAGTTTGATTTGATACTAATTCGAACAAACTCGTAACACAGAGTACATATATATCAATAGTCTCGATATCATCTGACAGATCAAATCTCTCAAGATTCGAACTATTTTAGTTCATGAACAGTTTCGGACGAACCGGCCCTAGTTTGAGTTTGATTCAAAATCATTTCGAACTAATTTGATTAGATTTGAAATTAATTTCGAACTGAAATCGAACGAACTAATTTCGAACTTTTCTCGAATCGAACTCGAACGAATTACGAACTACGAATTTTTCTTGAATCTCTAGCGCTTACTATCATAAATCGAATTTTAAAATACAAAACATCGATTCAGACCATTATAAATATCGTCATAACAATATCTACTTAGAGGTCAAAATTTTAATTTTTTTTTTTTTACAATTTTATCAAATGAATAGAAAAATTGATTAAATTGGAGCTCAGTAAATCGTCATATCATTCAATTTTCTATCTATGTGATAAAATAGTAAAAAAAAAAAAAATTGGTTTCCAAATAGATTTAGTATGAAAAACATTTTGAACGATTCAGATCACCCAATTGCATTTGAAATTCGAGATATGGTCGTAAGCACGATAGAGCTATGTGCTTACGTAAGTACCATAGCCTAACTCATTATTATATTACTTTATTTTATGCTATGTTATTGTTATATTATATTATTTATATATTATATTAAATTAAATTAAACTCCGTCTGTGTTTTTTCAACATAGCCGGTCCCAAGCTCGAAAAAGAAGGAGGGTTGTGATAGGCTTGGCGAGCCAACGTAAAAAAAAAATTTAGCCATTACCATGGAATGAAATCCAATAGACTTTCATTAAGGCATAACCCTCTTAGCGACGTGCCATATCAGAACCCGCATATGGTGTTAAATGTGCAAGGGTCAGATGGTGAAGTAGGTGGAAAATACTGGTTTAGAAGACGTGCCATATCGGAACCCTCTTAGTTGATATTGTGTTCAGAAGACGTGTAAATATCATATGCATTCAAGAGACTAAATGGACGGGCCAGATGGCGAAGTATGTGGAAAATACTGGTTTTAAGTTATTGTACACAGGAACAGAACAAAGCGGGAATGGAGTAGACATCTGAATTGACCAGAGTCTCAAGAACGGAGTTGTCGACGTTAGAAGACAAGGAGATCAACTTATCCTAGTCAAGTTTATTGTTGACGAATTAGTTTTAAATGTCGTTTGTGCGTATGCTCCACAAATAGGTTTGTGCGAGAACGTCAAAAGACAATTTTGAGAAGATCTAGAAGATATGCTTAGAGGTGTGTCTAGAGACGAGAAGATTTTTATAGGAGGATACTTCAACGGTCATGTTGGTACAAGTAGTACGGGTTTTGAAGGAGTGCACGGGAGATTTATATATGGTGATAGAAATCAAGAAGGAGAAAACATCTTATAGTTCGCTTTAGCATATGACCTCATGATAGCTAACACCTTCTTTAGAAAAAAACAATCCCATTTAGTTACCTTCAGCAGTGGTCAACACTCCAGCCAGATCGATTTTGTTCTTACTAGGAGAGAGGACAAACAAGCTTGCGTAGATTGTAAGGTTTGTTAGAATGTGTGATGTGTTTTTTCACTAAAAAGCGCAAAACTGAGGTCAAGTAGTTGTGCGAAAGCGATTTCAATTCAATTCAAATCTTTTAGACCTTAATCACCTAGCCAATCAATTTAGCAAGCAATTCTAAGAGCAAATCACAAAATAAAGATCAAAGAGCTTAAAAGAGAGAGAGAGAGAGTGAAGAGAGAGCAATCAAGCACAAGTGACACGCTATGTAACGTGGTTCAGCCTATCAAAAGAAACTTAGGCCTACGTCCACGAGTCTCCCAGAATAAAATGTCTCCTGGGTCGTTTCACTATAACCAAATGTCTTTTATAAAGGGGCAGAGATGATCTTTGACTTCTTTCAACACAAGAAAGTCAATCTTCTTCTCCTAACTTGATGCACGGGACAACACCACAATACACCCTACAAGGTCCAATTGATTACACAATTAAGGACGGTGATGCACCACTTGACAAAACAAATGTGGTGCACCAAAGGCTAATCAAATAGCAAAAGAATATTCTCCAATAGACAAGTAGAGAATTTAGCTATCCTAAGTGCTTTCAGATTTATGTAGCTTGAGAAGACTTGAAAGATGCTCTCTTTAGTGCTCAATTGCAGATGGGAAGCTTGTCTGAATGTTTTGATAACATTTTGGTTCGTATCTGCAATCTTTATACAGGTTGAGCATTTTTTGGGATCTTGAATCTCTGAAAATAACACCTAGCATTACAGGATCCTCCATAACGGGTTGCAAGGCGTTATAACGCCTTGGGCATCTTTCTATTTTGTCCTTTTACAGCTTACTTGTAGGCCAAATCTTCATAAACATGTTATAACGCTTGGCTGACTCGTTATAACGCGTTGCAACCCATTGTGATGCCATGCTGGAGCGTTACAGTAACGCTTGTCTCGGGAAAATCCAGCATCTTGTCATTCTCTCTCCTTCTGAGGCGTTATGACGCTTTGGGGACTCGTTATAACGCCTCTTTGACTTGTTATAACGAGTTGCCTAGCGTTATGGTACCGCTGTGCTCTATCTTGTGCCTTGAAGCCTTTCCTTGATGTTTAGATCATGTCTTGACTTGTCCAAGGCATGTCTGAGCATGTTTTACATTGAGTTGTACCTGTTTTAACCTGCATCTTCACCAAAATTCAATGTGCAATGTTAGTACTTTGTGTGTTTTGCAAATTGTCAAACAAGAGATGAGTTGAATCCAACAAGCTCTCCCTTTTGGCAATTTGCAAAACCAATTGAGATGTGCATATCAAATGATGCACATCTTTCATTTCTCCTCCTTTTTGCAAATCAAGACAAAAGGCTCAAACAAATTTATTCCTCCTGAATTTTAGCACATATTCAATTATACAAGTCAAGTAATTTACTCCCCCCTTAATGAAATAATATTTGCAAATATAGCACAAGTCATATGATTTACCAATTAAGCATAGGAGATATAAATGAGAAGGCATATTATAAAAGAACAATGAAAGCAATAAACATCACAAGACATATAATCAAAATGAAATTTGTTGACAGTCCTAAGAGTCTATTACTTGAATTTGGATAAGTTGAGCCGATTTAATTCTGAAGAATTGTTGAGTTTTGGATCGGCCAACTTTAGATCGTGTTTGAAAAATTACGTAAGATAGGGTCAAATTTAGTTTGATTGTGGTACTTCTATGGTAATATTGGACAAATCGAAGCAAATCAATTTGATTTGAATAGATTATTATGGCACAAGTCAGTTTAGGTCGGATTACTAGACTCTTTAGATCAAATTCAAATCTCGAATCAGGTTCACGTCTATTAGACTAAGCAAAAGAAGAAAAAAATCGAGATAATCGTGACAATAATAATTGTGATGGCGACAATGATGAGGATGAAACAACAATGGGAGTATTTCATCACTCACACAAATGTTTCATAATTTACAATCTTAATTTGCTGATATATGATTTTTAATCAATTGTAATAAAGAATAATTTTTGTATAGGCACATATGATTATGTAATCGCGAAAATAAGTGGAATTATAAGTTTATCACTATTTAGTGTTTGCTCCAGAGTTGAAGCGTAAAGGAACAAAATGAAAGAAAAAATGGTGGAAACTCACAATTTTTAACTTCAAAATTGGGTGAAAATGATTTTCTCTCGAATTCATCAAATGAACTGAAGAATTCTCCGAATTCATCTACGTGCACCCCTGTCACCCTCTCCAACAAAATTCTAGAGCAGAATTATCGAGCCTTGTTTTCTCCTTCGCTTTCCCTTTTTTCCACTCGAAAAGAAATTCTGGAGTCTGTTTGGCAAATCAAGGAATAACACTAAAAGAGTGGTAGAAGAGCGATAAGAATAGAATAGTGATTTTGGAATAGTAGTTGAAGAATGTATTCTTGACTATTCAGAAAAACGAAATTGTCGTTTGACAAATGTCAATTAAAATAATAGAATTATTAATAAGGGAAAAACTTAGGTACACCAAGATGGGTGCTCCCTATGTACTCCACTCAATCTCTACCATTTGATTGGAATCTATGGTGCGAATCTCAATGCAATCAAATGGTAGAGATTGAATAAAGTACCTAGAGAGCACCCATTTTGGTGTACCTAAGTTTTTCCCTTATTAATAATTATGATAACAATAATTATAAGAATTACATAAAGTAGCCTTCAAAGTTCATGCAGCAGAAATAGCTCGAGTTCATTTTCCGATATTTCATTTTACATGTTAACTTAACATTTGCTTTGTAATCGTTCAAAAGCAAAGAAAAATCGTTGAGATATTGCAAAATAGGCATTGAATGTTTTTAGAAAGGCCAGGGGTTTTATGCCCCTAATACATATTTTGTCAAGAGATTTCTAAAGTTCTTTTTTTTTTTGCGATCACCATTATATCTTTCTAATTTAATACAAGGCAGCACTTCAGTTTTTATAAATCATAATATTTCATCTAACTTTTTACACATATATTATTTCCATGTATGTTTTTGAAATCGGTTACTGCATGCCGTGGCGGGACTTGATTTTCAAAAAACGCATAATTTAGTATTTTTTAATTTTTTTGTAGTGAAAATGAGCATTTAATGAAATTTTAGTGAGTTTTAGTGGATTTGTGCCCGGGCTTGATCTCAACCTCAGTGTTCGAGCTTAGTTGTGCCCGGACTTAAATGACATCTGGATCCGTCCTTGGGCGGAGCCACGTTTAACCAGGGGTGCAACTGAACCCCTTGGATTTTTTTTTCAAAAACGACCATAAATACTATATTTTTTTTCAGAAATGACCATGTATTTGAATTTTTTTGCATAAATGACCATGTATTTTTATAAATGACCATCATTTCGAACCCCTGGAAAAAACCGTAAATCTTGAATTCCCTGGAGAGAATCTTGAATCCGGCCCTGACTGCATGATTTTTTACGTGTCATTTCCCGAAGATGACAAATTTGGTTCCAAAAGAAAATAAAAATAAAACAAGCGAAAAAGAAAAAAATATATTCGTATTAATCGGGCTAATATTAATTGGGGACGTTTCTGAAGTTTGATCATAGAGAAATATAAAATAGAAAATAGATTCTTGGTGAAGACCTATTTGAACAATTTTAAGTTATTTTATGCGTAAATGATTATAAGAGATTTGGAGACAATTGATCTGCATTATCCAAAATAATACTATTTTTAGTAACATTTTGTGAACTAAAAATTCAGTTCAATCTTGGAACTGATGCCTTTAAATGTTTCGCATATTAAAGAAAATCAAAATCTTACTGATGTAAGCATAATATTTGATTTGACAAAATATCTGAGTATGTAATGAAGCATAATATTGCTGTTAACGAATAAAAACTGCATTGATTTATTTTTTTTATAAAAAAGCACTGCACATATTCTAGAAGATTGTATGTCAATCTCTTTAATTGTTTGACCACTTTATATAACTTGTTTAACTTTCTTTCCAAAATAATA
The DNA here is from genome assembly GCA_964058865.1 of Eleocharis quinqueflora. Classification (NCBI taxonomy): domain Eukaryota; kingdom Viridiplantae; phylum Streptophyta; class Magnoliopsida; order Poales; family Cyperaceae; genus Eleocharis; species Eleocharis quinqueflora. The sequence continues at coordinate 82,156 of CAXKVX010001958.1, read as the reverse complement.
CGAAATCACGGAGAAAAAAAATCTAAGTCACGCTTAATTTATATTTGAATAAATATACCGCTTCTGACTCTGCTTCTGAGATATTTCAAAAAGACAATTCTCTAAAGTCAAAACATGAAACTCGCGCGAGACTCGCACGTTAGTATAAGCGGAAAAATGGAGGAGCAGGAACAGAGACACTCTATCAGCACTCTTTATATTTTTCCAAGGACATGTCGTCCAGAGGCTTCTTTATATTTTGTTAAAAAATGACAATACTTGTTTTTTAGGGAAAAAATGACAATACTTGTTATTAATATCTCTACAAACTTGCACATTAATACACCAAAAAGAAAATTAAACTTTCAATTAGTTCTTAATTATGTTACATTGTTAATATTTTTACGTTCAATTTAATTTCCCTCTTCTTATTTGTTGATCAAATAGCTCGTGTCGCTCATCTTCTCATTTAATTTCTTTACTTGAACCCAGTTATAAGTAGGGGTGCATAAAATATTCGTGACTCGTGATTCGTTCGTATTCGACTCGTTAATAACTCGTTCGTTAACAACTCGAGTTGTTAACAAGCCGAGCCGATCTTGAACTGTGACCAGCTCGGCTCGTGTAAGTATCGAGACCTTAACGAGTTAATCTGAACCGTCGAATTGATAATCACTATCTCTAAATAGATCTTCACCGCAGAGAATTTTCACGAATTTATAATTTTATTTTTTTTAAAACTATTTTGTTATTTTTCTTGTCAAAAAGCTACAAACAAGTCAGCATGAGTAGGGGTGCAATCGGATCGAATATTTATCCGATTATCCGGATCCGAATCCGAATTTTTACGGATATCAGATATTCGGATTCAGATATTTTCGAATACATATATAAATACGGATAATTTTCTACCGAATACAGATATGGTTTGGATTTTCGATCCGAATTCAGATAATTATCTGAATCCGGATCTTACGGATTTTCGAATATCCGCCAAATATGAAGGCCCCAAGTCCATTGTATTTATGTTTGTTTCTTTATAGCTAAGTAAATTAATTATTTAATTGTTTTATTTATTGATAATATTAGAAAAATGAATTATAAAGACAATACTCATTGCAACATTTTAATTACCCCATTAAATTTATTTTATAATATTATTTAAAATTATTTTATTGTTGAAAAATGATATATTAATGATTTTTTTCATAATGTAATCATTCCATTTAATTATCCGAATTATATCCGTATTTGCATTCGTATCTGTTTATTATCCGATTCGTCCGTTTATCATTCGATCTGTATCCGAAACTATCCGAATTCATATCTTTATCCGAAAATAATAACGAATACGGATACGATAATGTTATTATCCGTCAGTATCCGATCCGTTTGCACTCCTAAGCTCGAGCGAGCTCGAGTGTTAACGAAATATTTATAAATGAAAATTGGGGCGATAAATAATAATAATTTATAGACCATATATAATAAATCATTAAATCACATCAAATATATAACTACAAAGCATAAATTGAGCTATTACTAAATAATACATGAAAACTGGAGCGTAAATAATAATAATCCTAAATAAATTTAGAGACCGTATATAATAAACCATAAATTTCTTACAACGATATTTCGGATTTTCGGGTGGATCTCTAAATAAAAATAGTTATCAAAATATGCAAATGCCATTTTACAAAGGTTGTTCGTAAATAAATTCAGGCACCTGGAAAATAGAGCTTCCATAAAAATAAAAAAAAGCAGCCGCTTTCTATTTTCTCTCTCCTTTCCACCTCTCGGAGCTGATTAAAGCGCCACAAACGCATCTCCAATTCCTGCATTCGTTTGTAAAAGGAAATATAAAAAGCGCCGAAGAAAAACCCTAGCTGAGATTTACGCTCAGGTTCACGCCGATCTGATATTTCCTGAGAGCTTCTGTCTCGTGGATCGATCTCCGATCCTTGAGATTTAGATCGGATTTGCAGTCCCTTTGACGATCTTCGACTTCTTGAGGTTTAAGCTGGAAATGGCGTCGCAACAGCAGAATCAGCCCGGATCAACCCCAACGTCTCAGTTGGTTAGTAATTAACCTTTTTCTTTTGTTTCTTGATTATATCTTTTGGAGAAAGATTTGTTGAGCGTCGTAAGTTTGTAGTTTGGTTAATTGTTCCTGGAATTGTTTACTAATGTAGGAGCGAATTAGCTTTTGGGTTTAAGTTAACAGTAATTAGGAAATTTTTCTGCTTGATCTGATAATTGCGCTAGATAACAACTAGCAACTTTTCAATCGTGAGTCCGGATCTCTTGTTTTCCAAGATTTGTCGTTACTCTGGGTAAAAAAGCACACCGTTACATTTTAACTTTAAAATTGTGTCTTGATATGCTTTTCGTTGATACATATGATATGATTTAGTTCGATCTGTCTGTGAGTATCTAATTTTACGTTATCATTGGAAGTTAGGTCCCATCCCCAGGATTCACTATGCAATTTGCTTGTTCTTTTATTTTTGTGTTAGACGTAGATTCACCATGCATTCGTCCATATGATTTATCAGTTTTCAAAAGTTAATGTATAACCGTCTTACACTTTATTACACAGTACCATATACATGTTTAAACCCATAAATATAAGTTGTGATAATAATATTTTTCTTTTGGAGAAAGTGTCAGTTATCAATCACCCCTACAATATCGTAAAAATGATAATAATGCTTCCAAGTCACTCAATGTGAACCACCAAGCTTTTACAAAAGTTTGTTTAAACCTTTAATGTGAAGTAAAAAACTCTGTTCTTTTAACGGCTACTTAATTCCATTTAAATCATTTAAAGGTTGTTTAATTCTGTTTAAATTGTTTAATCTGTGAAATTATTGCCTTAGATTAAGAGCCGTGAAACGTTTTTAAAAGCTTGGAACTTACACAAAATATCCCGAGGGACAAGTTTTCCTGGAGCACTTTACTCTCTTTTTGGGTAGGAAGAAACCAATGATTTTGAAATTCTGGACAAGGCTTGAGGATTGATTGATAGAACAGTGAACTCGGCCTTTGAGGATGGTGATTATTACATGAGTGGCTCACATAAGCCATCCACAATCTCAAAATTGGAGATTTAGATATCCAGCCCCAGTTATCTGAGCTATAATATAAATAGCTTCATAGTATGTCTCAAAATGTTCTATATATGTTCTGCTAACTTCAATATCCTTTAGATGTTTTGTTCCAAAATTTGCAATTAATTTTTTTCTTTTTGTTTCTCTATTGTTGTAGATTGGCAATGCGTTTGTGCAGCAATATTATCACATACTCCACTCCTCTCCTGATTTGGTTCACCGGTTTTACCAGGAGACAAGCAAGCTGGGTCGACCAGAGGCTGATGGTGTTATGGCCTCTGTCACTACCACAGAGGTGAGGTCTCTTCTTAAATATATCTTCATCTTTGAACTTACGTGAAAACAGCAATCTAAAGATTAAATTGGAAATTAGAGCAAAATGCAGAAAACTAGTTGGTTATGTAATTCAGGAGATGCAAATTTTAGATTCTTTTGAGATTTTATGATGATTTTATATGTTTAAGCATAAATTGAGTTCCCTAATCCTAGGAAAGTAAATAAATAGAAAGTAAAATCATACCATAGATATATGTATGTTACTAGAGGAGAATTAATAATGCATTCATTTTTTTGCCTCCGTTATGCCTCCAAATCTACCCCATTCATAAAAAACAATGGATGGTCTAGATTTAGATGCATAAAAAGGTGTGCATAATGGATGGTGTAGATTTTGGAAGCACACAAATGTGGAGGCATTATAACCCTCCTCATGTGACTAATTCGGTATAATTGATGATGTGGGGTAGTTAATTGTTTCGTGATGCATGCTGCTAATTTAAATAGTTTCTGCTGGTTTCATATTACTAGGAATAGTATTTTACTAAAATATTAATTTTTGTCACCTTTAACGTTGTTATTAGTTATTAAATGTTCCATGTGGGGGTAACCATTGAGATATTGACAAATAAATAAACAGTACAAGGGCATAGTGAATGCATGCTGTGGCTGAATCTTTGCTGAAATAAATAAAGATTAATTGAATTTGCAAACTAATGGGATGTATGCAATGTGATCAGGCCATAAACGAGAAGATAATGTCAATGGAGGTGGTAAAGGCAGAGATAGAGACAGTAGATGCACAGGAGTCACTGAGTGGGGGCGTGATTGTGCTGGTGACAGGGCACCTGACTGGGCGCCACGATAGTGTGCGTCGCGAATTTACCCAGACCTTCTTCCTTGCCCCCCAGGAGAAGGGCTTCTTTGTCCTCAATGACCTCTTCCGCTACACTGGAGCATCTGTTATACCTGTGACTGAACATCATGATCCCTCTGCCGCTCCTCATGCTGTTAGTGAGGTGCTTGCTAATGGAACTTCCGTGCATTATCCAAGTGAGCATGGTATGTTCTTTTTGCTATTTGTTGCTTATGCCATGTCTAATTGATTTGTATTTAACAAATATGTCATAATTGCATTTTGCTACTTCATAAACAGTTGTGGGAGTATGAAATGTTCATTATTTGTTGGCTTACCCTAAATATTTGACTTTCATCTCGCTACTATTTCCGATTGACTCACTCAGTAGAACACCTTAGTCAGGACTGGTCCTTATTTATGATACAGTTTCTATTCTATTACTGGCAATTTTTTAAATAGAAATTCCTCAGACTTTATTATTGCCTAAGCTGAACCTGTGTAATTTGTTGTTCAATATGCTTTTGTTGGGTCCAATGTGTCAAATCTTTTCCTATGTTGGCCTTTGGTCTTAGTGTGTTGATGGGATGGAAAAAGATGGGTTGGAAGGAGAAGTTGAAATCTGGGGCACGAAATGGACAAAAGATTGTATAGAGTTGTTTCTTTTTCCTTTCAGCTTCACCACCCTTTTAGATATTTTTTCTTTTATCTGTATCCTTCTTTCAGGAGCAGACCCTTAGGTGTGCATCTTTATACATGGTCTAGAACTTTTACAAATATTACTTCTGTTGTGCTTTCTAGTGTTGAAGCTATTTATCATCTTTTGACTTTTGGCAGTGTTTGTTTATTCCAGCCTTTGGTTGTTACCTTATTTTTTCCTTTATTGCAGATGCATTGCTGCACGTGCAACATGTTACAGAGCAACCAGTAGCAGATGAAGATACGAATGAGGAGGTGTACAACCCATCAGAGAATGAGGGGTCAATTGTGGAGGAGCCACAAATTCCTGAGGTCATTGATGAAGTGCCGGATAATACTCTTACACCTTCGCAGGATGTGCCTGTTTCAGTTTCCTCTATGGTTCTGACTACTGGTCCTCCTGCTGCTATTCCCACAACCACCTCTACAAATGATGATGCACCAAAGAAATCGTATGCTTCCATTGTAAGTTTCTCCCATAAGTAAATAGTAAATATGAGTTCTGTTGTGCCTTCACTTAAACTGTGTAACGCACTTTCTTAAATAACGCTAAACAATTGAATGTTCTTTTCATTGTATCCAAGATGCCACTTCCTGAATTGTTTAGACTATGAATGTTGGCATCTCTAATAGAAAAGGCTGTGGGAGTTGTTGTTTATTTTCTTCTATCCAACAACAAAATGTTAGACTTAAGTAATGGATCCTGTTCGTAAAAACAGGTGTGTTTGAAGAAGTAAAATATTTTGTATCACCATGCATGGTAAATTGTAGAAACAAATATGAAACATGGTTCTGAGAATAACCTTGTGCACATTATATGGAATACTCTGATTGGTCATCACAAGTTAAGAGTAGAAGTATTTCACTAGTTCAAAATTTGTAGTTATTACAACTGGAATAACCTTGTGCACATTATAAGTTCACAGTTTTAGTAAAAGATGCCACTTTAGCTGTGCTTTTCATCATTACCGCTTATTCCATTTCCATATGAACATTATAACATTCTTGTTCTTTTAGTTGAGAATGTTGTTCATTTGTTAATCATATGTTGTTTGGTACACAGGTTAAGGTGATGAAAGAAAATGCCGCCTCTGCCACAGCATATGTACCCAGGTCTGCACCCGTGCAGGTTCCCAGGTCTGCACCGGCACCTAAGCCAGAGAAGCAGGCAGCCCCGGTACCTGCACCAGCTCCTGTTGCTGATACTCCTGCTTTCAGTTCTAATTCTTCTGACAGCAACACTGTTCAAGAACTGGAAGGTATCGTTATCTTATAAGTTTTTTTGGTTGTTGGAAAGTGCAATGCAATTGCTGTTTTGATCCTATATATGTTCCTCTATAGATTATTTTTTGTTACAAACATATTGTGTGGTGATAATTATCTGTCAAATCGATTCTATTGTTTTTGTTATCTTATGTGTTTTTTTTGTTGTTTTCATTTAGCCCTGTTTTTCTTTTTCTTCTTTTCTTTAAAAACGTATGTAATTTGTGCGTGTTCTGTCTGTGTGCTGAAACATTTATCTTTACTATGTTAAGAAGCCTTATGGTTGGTTGTTACCAAATTCCAATCTACCAGGTACCAGGTCATATTGGAAGTTGTGAAAGCTGACTTTTCACAGTTTTAATTTGTCAACTTTCTTTGATTAGATGGGCATTCTATCTATGTGAAGAACCTGCCTCTAAATGCAACACCTCAGCAACTCGAGGAGGAGTTCAAGAAATATGGAGCCATTAGAACTGGCGGTGTCCAAGTCAGAAGCCACAAGGTTTGTTATTTTCCAACCAATACTTTATTATGTTGTAAAGAGACAAATTTATCTATTCCCCTGCAAATGTTTTACCATCAAATGTAATCTGCAAAATGATTTATATATACCTGTACAAAAAATTGATTGGTCAGTTGTACTTTTGTACTACACACTTTCTTTTGTTTTCCTCATAAGCCAAACTGTGAAAAATGGAATTCATTAAATTTTTTCCTTGTTCAAAATGGATATGATACGCTTACGACTTATATAATTTTCTGGCATTTATTGAATTGTTCCTACCGGAGAATACTATTTTATCAACAGTAGATTGATTCTTTCTCCCCTCTCAGAAGGAGAGAGAGCAAAGCCAAGAACCTAATAGGGTAGCCTGAGTGCTACGTGTTGGGGGAAGCTGGTTATAACATGTGATTGTTTCCTTGAATGAATTTGTTTTAGCCATTGTACTGTAATTTGGTCCTTGTAAAAATTGGTTGTTATGTGCAAGTAGCAAAAAGAATGTTGGCCTGTCTAAAGAATCTGAAAAATTCTGCGTAGGTTTTTTCCCCCTTCAAAGAACATACAACAATGGTGTCCATGGTAAAATGGTCCTGTTGACCTTTCTAAGGAAATACGTGTTTTTACACTTGTAAATTGACAGGCACAAGGGTTCTGCTACGGATTTGTAGAATTCGAGGAGGCCAGTGCAATCCAAAGTGCAGTAGAGGTATGTTTAGATTTGAAGCATAAAATTACAGGTCAATTAATCCAAATTAGATCTGGCCTCTGGGTATTCAGATATAGTCATGCAACTGCTGGTCCATGTGATAATACTTATCATTGACCATAAAATTTTATTTGAAACATAAAATTACGTGTCAATTAATCCGAATTAGCTCTCAATATTCATACACCTAAATTCCTGTCTAGATGCATAAATTATCATGCATATATCTTCTGTATGAACGTGAATATTGATATATAAAGTTTCTGTTCTTATCAGGCATCACCTGTAACAATAGATGGTCGCCAGTGCTTTGTCGAGGAAAAGAGGGCTTCTGGTACCCGAGGCAAGTCTCTCTTTTTTTTCATTCCTTCGGGCATTTTGAATTTCTACATATACTCACTAAGAACTTTTTTGACTTTGAACAAACTGCTCGTATGGTGACATTTGTTGTTTAAACTTTTTTGGCACATTTATTGTTTAATTCATTTAAACACGAAAATTCATATTAAATAAGATGGACTATGTGATGGAAATGCTTTTATCAAAAAAGGTAAAAAAAGAGGGCAAGTATTTTCCAATAGTATTATGTTTGTGTGAAAATGCAGTGCCAATTGTAATTGGGAAGGTATCCATTGACCAGGAATTAATTTGACAATTTTGACATTTGGTTTAGGATTTCAAAATTTTGTACTTGTTTTAAGATTTGTTAAATTATTCTCTTGTCATGTATCGTATAACTATAGTAAGAACTTCTAGTGTCCTTCAAGTTTTTCTTTTATAGAAAAATGAGACTGCATAAATTTTGATATAGATTTGAAAATAGATTTTGCTGAAAGTATATAGCAGATAATGGAAATCAAAGGGAAGTTAATCGTTGCACTTTGGATAGTTGAAGATGGATTTTGCTAAAACATTACACTTACTAATTTTGTGGTACATTATGAATATATTTCAGGAAGCAGTAGAGGAAGGTTTGGAGGGAGAGGTGGAAGTGGTGCTTCAAGCTTCCGGAATGAGGGTCCAAGAGGTGGCCGTGGAGGAGGTGGCTATGGCGGTAGTGGGAACCGTGGTGGTTATGGCCGGAGCGGAGACTTTAGAGGTGGCAACCGTGGGGCTCGTGGTGGCGGTGATTATCAGAAGGTCGACAGCTCCACTGGCGGTCCCCGGGCCCGCCCAACGGGCCCCAATGCAACTGCCCCCAAGTAGTTAATTTTAATTGTCAAGGTAGCTATCATGTATTAGGAAATATCTGTTTACTATCCCAACTCTGCTTTCGTCGGAGAATTGGAATTCTGGGTTGGTCCATTTTTATTAATGTGACTGTCCTGAGAGCAATTTTCCATTTTTTCTTTTATATAGGTTGCGGAGTATTTATTTTTTTCCCCATGCAGGGGAATAAATTGGCTCGACTGGTTGTCACTGATGTATGTTCTTATCCCAAGTCTTTCGGATGTAGTTTTATTCTTTTTATTATTTTCTTTTTCTTTAAATATTGAGAATTTCTATTATTTGTCACTGAATCCTCTTTTTACAGTTGAGAATTTTGAATGCTTATTTCTCTATTACTCTGTTATACATGAATTATAGTAGCCAGATTTATTGTTCTATGATTCTTTCTTTAACATCACAATTTTTGTTGTAAATTGAAGCGCTGCAATAGTAGTCTGCACCCATATTGATGAGTTGTCTTTGTTTTCAAATATTATCGAAGTGATCCGATTACTTTAGTTATAGAAATTTCGAATTCATCTGTGCAACAATTATTTGCAAGTGCGAGAGAACTATAGCTTGGTTGTTTCTCTAATTTTGGTTGACCAACAACAACAAAAAGCCCCACAGCTTGGTGTCTTTGGCGCTTATTTATCTTGAAGGAAGACTTTTGCTTTTATGTGATCTGTTTGTTCTAAAAGGAAGGAGTTTTTTTATCACATCATAAAACGGTTCTTTGTGAGGCCGATCACATCATCCAGTTCTTTAAAAATTGATGTACACATCTGCAACTTGATTCCAATGAGACAGGTTATATATATCGAGTTAGGATAGGAATGTTGCAAAGGACTTGATAGTTATCCATATATTGACTGACAAGAAGATTGGCGATGACTTTTGTGCTCTGTAGAATTTATTTATCTTCTTCCAAATCTCTCTCCAATCCTTTATCGTCTTTAATTAGCACCTTTTCACGTTGCTAAGCGATAGTTATTCATCTATTAAATTTTCTGTTCTTAAAACAATCCTAAACAATTGAGACTTGGTTATTTAAGCAACACATATATTTTGATTTTTAAATTAATTTTGCTGAAAATCTGTAAAGCTTTTGTTTAGCTTTCACCAAAATAAATGTGAGATACTCTTGTGAAATTTAAGATGCATAATGAATGAGTCATAGACTTTAAAACGCCCAATTAAATACATCACAGTATTTCGGTCTAAAAAATCTCAATAAATTAACTACTCAGATCCTCTTTTTGAATTATAGGCACAACAAAACATGAGGCCCCTTCTAAAATCAACACCGTTAGATACAGATCTAACGCTCAGAAAATTCTGATAGCGATTCACCAGATAAAAGAATTCCAGCTTTTCAAGGGAGATTGTGGATCAGAAGTTTTAATCAGTGTGTTCTATAAGAATTGGAAAGGAGAAATAAATCTAAGTTTGGGTCCACGTCAAATTGACAAATTTCGCAATACGCATCCCTCGGATTAGAGGATTAGAACAAGACAAAAGTACGAATACCAAATCCACACACAATGTCACAAAGTCACAAACAGTGAAAAAAATCAGAACCACCACTTCTGAAATCTCCTGTCGCGCTCGTTTCATCCGAGAAAGAAGTGGAGGTATTCTATTTCTTCATCTTACCGTTTATTTTATATCCAACGAATACCAATAATACAATAAATCTCAAAGCCCCTTGTTCGTTTACGTGCATTTTAAATCTAACAACTAGAATCGGATATGAGACCATCTGATCCTTTTTGGATTGCAGACAATACGATTCTTCTCCTGTCTCCACTCCCAACTTCTATTATTAAATTTGAAAAAAAAAATCGCGATAAAAAAAGAACAAGAACAAAACGAGTTCCTCGTAGTTATCCCTTGCACTCCACAAAAATTAGTAAATTACACCAAAACCATACAATGACGACCGTCGCAGGAGGAGGCATCAGATTCGTTCGATTCTCCGACGAGCACCTGCACCGCCATCGCCAGAAAAATAACCATGTCTCGTTTCGCACGTGGGCCACGGTGGAGGGAAGAGAAAGGAGCCGGATCTTGTCTGTGACCTTCTACGAACTCTTAGGTATAACGACGCGAGATGGATTGGAGGAGGTGAAGAAGGCTTACAAGCGCATGGCGAGAAAGTACCATCCCGATGTGTCGCCGCCTGATTGCACGGTGGAGCACACGAGGATGTTCATAGAAGTTCAGGAGGCGTATGAGACCTTATCGGATCCGTATCGCAGAGCGGAGTATGATAAACAGCTTGCTCGCGGGTTGACTCGCCTCGCCTTCACTGGACGGACCAGGGGCTTTGATCCGGTACAGTCAATTGGTTCTCTTGGCTTTGATTTGGAAATACATAAAGAGTAGTTGATTATAAATTATGATTAAGATTCCAAATATTCAAAGCTAAATAATAAAAAATAATGCATACTGTGTCAGTATAAACTCAGTATTGACCAAAATTGAACATGTCTTAAGACTGTCTTGTATCAAATTGGTAATAATGTGACTTTAGACTTCACTGATGTGGTGTGATTTCTTAATTGGATCCAAGCCCCAATTAATGCAATTAGAAGTTCTCTGTAATTTACGAGATTTGTGTGTAGGTTACATTGAACACTAACTGAGTTCAAGTTCAGCCATAAGATCCCATGTAATCCTAATCAAACAACAAAGTATAATTGTATCTTATTTGATTCGTAGTCACCTGTTGTACAAGGTACAAGGATTATATGTTCAGATTTTGGATTTCAATTTTGTTGTTAAGTTGTGCTGCCAGATCTAATTGGTAAAAATATTTGATTATCATTTATTAACAATAGAAGTCCTAATTAACGCAGTTACTTCTTATATCTGCAATTAACCCTCATTTAGTTTTAGTGATAACTGATTCACCACCCTCTACATACTGCACGCAATCAGAATAAGTTCAATAACTTGAGTTGCTGTTCAACATTTGGCATGGCATTTAGTATTGCCACCCCCTAATTAGACAAAAAAAAAGAGAGAAGCTGATTTAATAATTACTGACAGGAAATGGAGACTAGGGCAGAATGGAGAAATAGATGGCAAGATCAAGTTTCAGAGCTACAGAGGCGGAGTGAAATGAAGGAAGATGTTTCTGATGAGAACTTGTCATGGGCAGCCCGTATGCGCCGAAAGAGAGCTGCTGGAGCATCAATTGATTAAGATTTGTATTTCTTGCCAAAGTCTGATAATTGCTCTTACATAACATGTAAATATGATGCGAACCCTTATGAGGTATGCTAGTATCTTCTACTGCCCTTCTTCGATATTTTCGAAGATTCCAAACTAAATATGTCGCTTTCTTCTCATCTGGTTGGCAAGAGAAAATGAGGACAAGGTCACTTTGGCACCTTATTTTATTAGAGGGGTATATTTGGTATAGTTGTACTATGTTTGCAGGGCTATGAATGATGAATCGTAGTATAGGTTTTGGAGTTTAAAGGAGAAACAGAATTTCGCAGCTGAACCTATGATTATCGGGGTTTGATGATCAATATGTTCATAGAAGTTTTAACTGGAGTTAAATACTGTAAATATCCTGTTATTTTGGTGACAGTTGGCCTTTTTAAATTATACGTTGTACATGTACCGTTAACTTTCATAAATTTGACATTGTTGTAGATGGGGTGGGGTTTTTTTTCAGGCAATAAACTGAATCACCCAGAATCGTGACTGTCATCACTTTACTTTTCAGTATATAGATTTTTTTTTCTTTATTTACTTTGTATGTTCCTCTTCTAGTGTAGAGAGGGCTTTGGTTTGCCAGTTCCTTGTAATTGGTGATTTCTTAGCCCAACTCTGTTAATGATTTCTTGCAGTTGCCAGTTCCTCGTCATCATTTTATAGGGGAAAACAATGATATTGTTACATCTTCATGGAATATTGGAATCTATAACGTAGGCTGTAAGAAAATTTTAGTGGATGATTTTTCATTTTTCAACGCTTCAATTTGGAGCAATGTCTAAAATTTTTAAGCAGCGAAATTGCAACTTGCAAGTACCAAACATTTCTTGGTCTTGTTGAGTAGAACTTAAAATATGCTGCTGGCCAAGTTTATAGGCAATAGTGTTGAAATATATATGTTTTCCTCAATCTATCCGGTTTCCAAATTTTGATGTCTCCATGAAGTTTTAGTACTTCTATTTGTTTCACTAACTTTTTTAGTGTACAGTATCTGTATTTTTTTATCCATACCCGTAGGCCTTTTCATACTGCACTCGCTATACGGAACTTACATGGTGAGATGTTTTAGGGAATCTTTTTGCCATATAAATATCTGAGCTTACTAATTAAAATTGTTCACTAATTTTACTAATTGTAACAACATAGGAGTTTGCTTTTGAATTTGAGAAATGCAATTCAATATTTTTAGCTGTTTAAATGCAATTCAAACAAAAATTATTTTGGCATATATTTAATTTGTCACGGTAATTGTATTTCAATTTAAGTTTAAATGGCTTTCTAAATAAACAAAGGCTTATGCATTCTTTAAATAATTCCTTGAATAAATCCTTACAAGCGATTCGGGGCTGCTATCCTTTCTCCAACGAGCACGGACGTCTCGACGGAGTATGATCTCTTAATGAAATAGGATCAATAGCTATGCACAACACATTTGCCCTAACAAAAGTAGAAATCTATTTTGAATTATCCCTTAACGTTTGGAAATCCGAGTCCTTTTATAGGGATGAAAATGTATCTTGGAAAGATGCATAATTAATTATCAAATATTCACAAAATATTTGAAATCATATTATCTTCAATTCTCTTCCAAATTTTAATATTTATTGTTGTAAATATTTTCACGAATTTTGTACAAAAGCTAAAATATCCGACCAGAAAGATAACGGTAAATCTAGGTAGTCAAAACATGACTTATAACAGGTCTCTTGTGGTCGCAATGAATCTCATTGCGATTGCAATAGACTTGGCAATTTCAGACTTGACAAGTTTCTGCCAAGTCTCTTGTGGCCGCAATGGGATCCTTTGCGGCTGCAATCAATCATGCCAAAACAACAGATTTCATTGCCAAACTTTCCCTACTGTATTGCAACCGCAATGAATCTTATTGCGACCGCAATAAATCTACGTTTGTGTTGTTTTGCTTGGACTTTGATCCAAATTTAGTTGGGTTTAGCCCAAACAATATTTCTGACTTTACACTAACATCCATATATAGTTTAATTGATCATAATCAGTCCATTAATAATTATAATTTACTTTAGTTCTATATGCATTCGTGTCCGAAATCTTCGTGAAATACATATAACACGTAGTCTAAACTTAATTTATTGGAATTGACGTCTCAATTCCAACAATCTCCCACATTGACAAGTGTGGTCTATTTGATTACATATGTCTTGAATCTGGCCATATCACTTTAAACTTTTCTGTCTTTCTGTTCGTATTTTGTAAACAATTCGGTCCACCAGTTATACCAGCATAGATCTTAAACGATAGTCATCAAACTTTCTTTGTGGCTTTATCGATATAAATCACAGTACCAAATACTTTTGGATGACATGAATTAGACTTTGGTCATATAGTTCAGAAATTGCACGAGAGTGTGATTTTACGTGGAGGATTTCTAATAGTAACTCAAAGCTTTAAGAAAAATTCAATGGACTTGCCACACAACAAATTTTAATTCAGTAAATACCAACTTCAAATGAAACAGTACCTTTAGAAGTTACTATTGTTGGATTAAACTCATCAACTCATCTCTTGTTTGATAATTTGCAAAAAACATAAAATACTAACTTGCACATTAAGTTTTGGTGAAGATGCAGGTTAAAATAGGTACAAATCAATGCCAAACATGCTCAAACATGTCCTAGATAAGTCAAGACATGGTCTAAGCATCAAGAAAATGCTTCAAGGCACAAGACAAAACACATCGTTACCATTACGCTAGCCAACTCGTTATAACATGTTACATAGGCATTATAACGAATAACGGGTTACAGAGACGTCACAACGAGTTGCCATCCGTTATAACACCTCAGGAAGAGAGACAAGGAGCAAATGCTGGATTTTCCCGAGACAAGCGTTACTGTAACACTCCAGCAAGGCTTCACAACGAGTTGCCATCCGTTATAACGTCTCTGCCAAGCATTATAACGAGTCAGACGATTGTTGGCCCACATGTCAGCAGCAGAAGGGCAAAGATGGAACAAGCCCAAGGCGTTATAACGCCTTGCATCTAGTTGGGATTTCCTGTAACGCTAAGAGTATTTTTCACTGCTCCAAGATCTCAAGAAGTGCTCACCTTATATAAAAGATGCAGAAACGAATCATAAGGTAATTCAAACATTCATACACGCTTCCCATTAGCAATTGAATGCTAAAGAGAGCCTGATTCAAGTCTCCTCTATTGGAATTAAGACGTTAATTCCAATAAATTAAGTTGGACTACCTGTTATATGATTACAAACATGTCATGTATTGTCGCTAATGTTACAAGGAGTAACAGTTGGAAATGTCGCTAAATGTGATTAATTAATATACAAAGCATTATACGTATTTCACCAAGATATTGGACACGAATGCATATAAAACTTATCTAAATTGATTATAATTATTGATGAACTAATTATTATCAATTAATGTATATATGGGTCTTAGTGTAAAGTCAGAAATATTATTTGGGCCAAACCCAACTTGTTTTGGATCAAAGTCCATGCAAAACAACACAAAACGTGATTTATTACGGCCGCAATAAGATTCATTGCGGCCGCAATACAGTAGGGAAAAATAAGGCAATAAACCTTCCATTTTGGCATGATTTGTTGCGACCACAAGACACCTGGCAAAATGTTGCCAAGTGTGGAGTTGCCTAGTCTATTGCAATCGCAATGAAATTCATTGCGACCGCAAGAGACCTTCTGTAAGGCATGATTTCAATGCCTAGATCACCCGTTATCTTCCTAATTGAATAACATGTATTTTGTACTAAATTCGTGGATGTATTTACAGTAGTAAATACTAGGATTTGGAAAAGAATTGGAGATAATATAGTTAAAAATATTTGATGAATATCTGGTAATTAATTCAGCATCTTTCCAAGATACACTCTGACCCCTATAAAAGGTTCCTGGTCTCCAAACGTTAGGGGGTTACGAGAGATCAAATTTTTCTGTGATTAGAACACATGTGTTGTGCATAGCTACTGTACTCTATTTCATTAAGAGTTCATACTCCGTCGAGGGGTTCGTGCTCGTCTGGAGAAAGGATAGCGCTCCCGAATCTTTTGGAAGGATTCGTCGGGAAAAGACGTACCGAAGAACTTTCGTAGATTCAAGACATCTCAACCATCGCAAGGATTAAAGATCGGAGACGACTGGTGGAGATGGAAAGTAAGTAAACTCGCTTCCGCTCTTTTGTTTCTCATTTATATCGCAACAGTTTTGTTAATTTGAATTGAATTGCAACTGTATTAGATTAGGAAACGGTTTATGAGATTAATACTCTAATT
Organism: Eleocharis quinqueflora; assembly: GCA_964058865.1. Classification (NCBI taxonomy): domain Eukaryota; kingdom Viridiplantae; phylum Streptophyta; class Magnoliopsida; order Poales; family Cyperaceae; genus Eleocharis; species Eleocharis quinqueflora. Next base: position 66,031 of record CAXKVX010001958.1, on the reverse strand, counting down.
GAATTGCACCAACTCATTGAAATAATCCCAACATCCTCCAATTACCTAAACGCGAGAGCACTTAGGACAGCTATTATTATCTTATTGTCTATCCGAGATGACATTCTTTAGCTATTTGATTAGCCTTTGGTGCACCACATTTGTGTTGTCAAGTGGTGCATCCTTGTCCTTGATTGTGTAGTCAATCAGACCTTGTAGCGGTGTAGTGAGGTGTTATCCCGTGCATCGAGTTAGGAGAAGAAGATTGGCTTACTTGTGTTAAAAGAAGTCAAAGATAGTCTCCGTCCCTTTGTAAAAGATACTTGATTATAATGAAACGATTCGAAAGACATTTTATTGCGGAAAACTCGAGGATGTAGGCCTAATTTTTTTGATAGGTCGAACCACGTTACATAGTGTGTTCACTTATTCTTGATTGCTCTCTCTTCACTCTCTCTCTCTCTCTCTCTCTCTCTTTTAGCTCTTTGATCTTAACTTTTGTGATTGATTGCTTGCTCTATTAATTGGCTAAGTGATTAAGGTCTAAAAGATTTAAATCGAATTGAAATTGCTTTCGCACAACTATTTGACCTTAGTCTTGCGCAAATTAGTAAAAATCTCCATCACATATTCTAACAATTGGCATCAGAGCCCATAGGTTCATACCTAGCTAAGCACCAAATTCTTGTTAGTTCTCGATTTTGTGAAATATGTCCCAATTAAAATTTGTAAAGAACTCCCGGTCTTTGGAGTTAGTTGCAAGAACTTTTCATATTGGAAAAGGTATATGGTGAACTATCTAACCTTGCTTGAACTTTGGAAAATAGTTAAAGATGGTTATTTACCAAAATATGAGTTAGATGGCATTATCCTTACCAAAGAATCAAAAGAAATTAAGTACACTAATGATAATGCTATGAATACCATCTCAAGTTCAATACATGAGACAATTGCCTTATCTCTCACGCATTTCTCTAATGCTAAGAAAATATGAAATACAGTAGTCCTTAGGTATGAAGGGAATGAAATATGAAAAAGGCTCGAAAGATCGGATTAGCCATAAAATTAGAAAACATGCCATTCATCGATGTAAATAAGCCATTCATCCATGATTTTCATCCATTCATCCATGTAAACATGATTTTCATCCATTCAGCGATGTTTTTCATCCGTTTACCGATGTAAAGCATCATGCATCGATGTTTTTCATACCATTCACCGATGTAAAGCAGCCAATCATCCATGATTTTCATGCATTCAGCCAGGCAATCATGATTTTTATCGATTCATCCATGTTTTTCATCCATTCATTGGTGTAAAGCAGCCATTCATCCATGTTTTTCATCCAGTCATCCATGAAAACATTATTTTCATGTTTCAGCGATGTATTTATCGATTCATCGATGTAAAGCAGCCATTCATCCATGTTTTTCATCCAGTCATCCATGAAAACATTATTTTCATGTTTCAACGATGTATTTATCGATTCATCGAAAAGCAGCCATTCATCCATGTTTTTCATCCAGTCATCCATGAAAACATTATTTTCATGTTTCAGTGATGTATTTATCGATTCATCGATGTAAAACAGCAATTCATCCATGTTTTTTCATCCAGTCATCCATGAAAACATTATTTTCATGTTTCAGCGATGTATTTCATCGATTCAGCGATGTATTTCATCGATTCATCGATGTAAAGCAGCCATTCATCCATGTTTTACATCGTTTGAGGCATGCCAACATTGCTGCATGCATGTCCCAACACTCGCCCCCTTTTCGAAATTCCGCACCCCCAATAGGAAAAATGCATTTTTACCCTATGGCCACCCGCAGAGTTACCACTCCCCTGAAATCCCCGACCTCCAAACATCAATTTAAATTTAACATGATGTTCTTGCATAATTTCAATTAAAACTCATGTTTTAATTATGTGTCTTGTGATGTTTATTGCTCTCAATTGCTCTTTTATACTATGCCTTCTATATCCTCTATGCTTAATTGGTAAATCTTATGACTTGTGCTTTATTTGCAAATATTATTTCATTAAGGGGGAGTATTAAAATTGCTTGACTTGTATAAATTGTATATGTGGTAAAATTCAAGGGGAGTAAATTTGTTTGAGCATTTTGCCTTCATTATATATATATGTTGGATCGTCTCTGCATTATATATATATGTTGGACACTTCTTGGAGTCTTGAAACCTTGAATTTGTGCTGGAGCATTACAAAAATTCATAACGCATTGTGAAACCTGTTATTGTTGGAATCGTAATATGCCTTAAAGAGACTAATTTCACACACAATTGACATGCCCCATAACCACATTGCATCTTGGTTGGGATTTTCTACCCGCCATGCCAAGAACAAGACCAGCACCACTAATCGAATCCACACCAACAGCCTAAAAGCATGCTGAGTTAAAAAATAGCAACAGAAAACAATTTTTACCTTTCTATTTTTTTCTTTTTTCTTTTTACCAAAAAAGCATCCTTGGACACAATAAATCCTAATTTCTAAAACCCTCCCTCCACTTCCGACGAGTCTTCTCTCCCTCTCCCTCTCTTTCCCCGAACCAAAACCCTTGAAACCTTCAACTAATTTCTCAAACCACCGAAGCAGCAAAAAAAAAAAAAAAAAAGCACGGGGGAGGAGAGGAACATCATCAACGATGAGTACAGTAGACAAGATGCTGATTAAAGGGATACGAAGCTTCGATCCAGAGAACAAGCACGTCATCGCCTTCTTCAAGCCTCTGACTCTCATTGTCGGTTCCAATGGCGCTGGAAAAACTGTATTATTAACTCTCTATCTCTAATCAAATAAGTTTTTTCTCTTTCTGGATAAGAAGCACATTGTAAGGGGTTTGCATTTCTTGATATTGGCTTGTTCAGGGTTATGTGTGATGTTTTAAGTTTTTTGCTGGGATTATTCATCTGGCTCTTCCAAAGTATTACAATAATGAAGGGTTACTTGTATGTTAGTCAACAAGCAGTACACTAAAGTCGAAATTAGTAGATAGTGATACTAAAAAACCAGAAAGGGAATTTTTTTATCTAACTTGTGAAATTTCTTTTGAAGACTATAATTGAGTGCTTGAAGTTATCTTGTACTGGAGAACTCCCTCCAAATTCACGATCAGGCCAAAGCTTCATCCATGATCCAAAGGTGTGTTGACTATTTTTTTTCCTTTTTAATGCATTTGAACAGTTTTCAACTAACTGGGAAATAAGCATTAGGTTGTTTTTAGAAGTATCCAATGTAGTTAATAATTATAAGGTTATGTTTTCAATTTACCTGGGTGCTTCACAAATTTTAGGGAGTTTAGGGATGGTGCTAAACTGCTAATGTTGTAGTAGCCTAGTAGGTCTTATGTAGTCAATTTTGAAAAAAAAAAACTTGGGTGCATTTCAATTCTTTTACAGATAGGAAAATGCTGGTGAATATTTGACCAAGGCAAATGCTACTATGTTGTTGCATTAACAAATTGCAAATTCTCTAAACAGTATAAGAGTTGAAAAAAATGACAAACCATTGGCACCTCAGGTGATCAGAGCGAGGCTTTAGTCCTTCAGAAAAAAGAAAGAAAAGTAAAAAAAAAATAGTTTTTTTTTTTCCTTTGTGCTGAATATTTTAGGTGGCGGGAGAGACAGAGACAAAGGGACAAATAAAGTTGAGGTTCAAGACAGCAGCTGGGAAGGATGTGGTTTGTATTAGGTCATTTCAGCTCACTCAAAAGGCCTCTAAAATGGAGTTCAAGGCCATTGAAAGTGTTCTTCAAACCATTAATCCTCATACCGGGGAGGTCTCTCCTCTTCTCCCTCTCTCTATTTTCTTTTATTTATTTCGATGCAAGCTTATGTTGTGAAAGGCTACTATCTTCTTCTTCTGACATCCTAAAGGATTAGTTGCACAGTTTCTTTTTACCAAGTTTGACATTTGTAGAAAATAATTTTTGGAGCCTTGCGTCTAAGGTACCTGATATGGGCAATATCTGATCATCCATTTGATGCATGGAAGGTTTTTATTTCGAGGGGGGTTGTTGGGTTGGGGTGGGGGAAGTTAGGTGTCGGTCAGTTTTAAGATTCTGAGATGAATTGTCTGGATACTGCCTTGATTTATGAAGGGATGTGTTTGCTATGTTCTTGTTGTACCTATCTGATGTTAGGTCTCTGCAACTAAAATGTTTAGAAATTATTCCAGACAGCAGCATTTCTTAGGTACCATAACACCAGTCACAATGCTATTCATCAATAAATTTTGACTGGAATAGAGAAATGGAGAACTCTCTCTCTCTCTCTCTCTCTCCGTCCCCTCTCTCTCCTCTCTCCATTCATCTGTATGTGTGTGTGTGACCATGTGTTCTCCTTTCTCTGACGTTCCTATCGTTAAAATTACAGAAAGTGTGCCTTAGCTATAGGTGTGCTGACATGGACAGAGAGATACCTGCCTTGATGGGTGTGTCGAAGGCTATTTTAGAGAACGTGATTTTTGTGCATCAGGATGAATCCAATTGGCCTTTGCAAGACCCCTCTACTCTTAAGAAAAAGTTTGATGACATCTTTTCTGCCACTAGGTAATTTATCGTCTTTCTGGGTTTGGGGTTGGTAGGTTTAATCAGGAGACTACTTAATCTTCTTTCTGAGTTTGGGGTTTGTTATTTTGGTACGCTCAATATATAGTTAGGTCCTTTGCCTAATAATTTTACATTTGCTGTTTCAGGTGCCAAAATGTTAAAATTTGAATCTGTAGACTAAGTACCAGCTTGTGTTTCCCATGGCCACAGTTTTATCTTTCTTGTTAGGTATAGATCCTGATAATGTGCATTATATATGTGAATTAAGACCCAAACAAGCTTTTGATTAACTCTGATTTTTCTTAAGCAGCTGAAGTTTGCAACTAGTTCTATTTTAGACTCAGCTTTGGAAATACTCTAGTATAATGGTAGTACCCCTTATTTTGCATCTCATACTAAGCACCATATGAGCCAACTAAAGAATGCTTCAGAAAACAAAAAAATAATATTCTGTCAATTTTTACTGGCTGGTAAATGCATCTAAGAGTTTTCTATTTTCTGACTTCTTTTTCTTTTGACATGAAAAAGGTACACAAAAGCTATGGAGGTAATAAAGAAGCTTCAGAAGGAACAAGCGCAGGACGTAAAGACTTCCAAGCTGAAGTTACAGAACCTTCAGATATTAAAAGATGCAGCCTTTAAGGTATGATTTGATGTTTTTGTCTTCGAATTTGATTCTTATAGCGATACCAGTATGGGTTTCATTTCTAGCCTACCCCGATTTATTTGGGAAATAAAGGTTTTGTTGTTGTTGTTGTTGTTGTTGAATTTTGAACCCTTTGCAATAAAAATGATTTTGACAAGCAATCCAACGGCCCAAAATCACAAAGCGAGTGCTTTGCAAAGTACAATAGCCTTGCTCCATAAAGTATACTATTTCCAGATTGCTGAATTCTTTAAGTTCATACTAATGTTTACTAGGCATAGGCACTCTACACCACTTCCAGTGCAATTTAGCCTTTTATTATGATCTTCTCTGTTTCTTTGGCGATTCGATTGTTTATCGGAAATTCGGGATTTGTAGTGGCAAAATTTGTTTAGCTGAAGGCCAAAGCTAGAGATTCATTTAGAATAGTTCTTCCTTTTTATTTTCTGACACCATCTAATGTATTATATGGTTATTATGCAGCTACGAGACAACATAAGCCAAGATCAGGAGAAATCAGAGGCACTGAAAGCTCAGATGAAGGCTTTGGAGGGCAGCATAGAGGCCACCGAGACGATAATTATGCAAACGGAAACAACTCTCAAGGAGCTGAGGAAACTCCAGGATCAGATCTCAACCCATACCACTGCAAGAAGTACATTGTTCAAGCTCCAGCAGACCCAATATGCTGCACTTGCCGAAGAAAATGAAGGTATACAATATGCAAAGGATGAAATTTGAGTCAATTTCTTTATCGCATCGTGTATAGGTACTAACTAGCATCGTGCCCGTGCGTTGTGACGGATTCATGTTATGTATAAACAACTAAAAATCATATATGCGACATTTGTTGAAAAAATAGAAAAACAAAGATGAAAAGTTTAATTGAGCGATAATGTCCAACAAATTAAAAAGTTTGGATTCAATTTAAGAACAAAGAAAAATAAAAAATACATAATAATAAAAAGTTTAGATTCAATGCCCAAAAATTGCAATCAAGTTAAATAATTCACAATGGAAACAATTGCAATAACAATATGACTTATATATAAGCAGTTTTTGAAATACTAAATCCCCCACCATAACCTCGAAATCAAAACAAGAATGTGCTTATAAATAATCAGAGTGAAACAGAGCCTTCCTCAGATCTCATCTTGTTTGCACATAATCCATGGTACACCAATATTAAGCATGCCAGCCATGCTAGCAGCCCATGAGGCATATATCCTCGTTCGGTGCACCCTGGTCTCACTCCAGGGCCATAATTCATTCTCTATCTGTACAATATCACCATGTTAAAATGAAAAAAATAATAACAAGACTTACGCAGCACAACTTTTTCACACTGTTCCAAATTTCCAATCACTTTCAAATGAACCTGTTGCCTATAATGTATGCCTAGAAAAAAATGCTCCCTTGTGTAATTGCGTTTCATCTTTTCAATTTCCTTTTACCTTTGTTTTATTAACCAAATGAAATAAATGGATAGGAAATGAATGTGACCTGAGAGGCTGAGACACAATTATCGGACCACCTTGCCACTTGACCAAGCTTTCAGTCTTCATCATGTCAACAATTTTTGTCGGGAAGGTTTCCATTGCCCTCGTTCATTAACCAGATTTCATGATTTTTCAAAATTTGAGATAATATTAATTATTAAATATAATTATACGAAAGTTACTCAGCACAAGAACAAATAAAGACTGAAGAATCCTTTGGTCCATTTGATGAAGTGCCAAATGCAACAATTAATCAAGACAAAGAACTCAGCTGATACGGGTTGGAAACCACGGGCGATGCGGTGAACACACAGCGGTGCTCCGTTGCCATTGCCATCGAAACAAAAGAAAGATAAAGGAGAAAAAGAAATAAAAAACAAGAGGAGAAAACCCTACCCACAAAATCCACCGCATTAATCAATCGTCCTCTTGTACCAATCTATTCTTTGCAGTCGAACTGGTGGAGGGTGGTTCCTTGTTTCCATGTCATCTTTGTAACGGGACCGCGATAGTGGAGAGCGGCGTCGGGGCGAGTGAGAGGTGATCTACGCATGACGAGGAAGGCACGGGGAAGGGGAGAGGAAGCATCGGCGCCATCGAGAGTAGGAGTTGGAGAAACGGTCGGGCGGCGAAGGATGAATTTGATATAGGGCAAAAAAATAGAATTAGAATAGATTGGGAGAGAGACGAAACAGACTTAGAGGAGATAAATAGTAGCAGAGCAATATAGCTATTCGTGTAACAAATGGGGTAAAAAATGTAATAGGGAGTAAATTTTGAGCTTCTACACAGAAATGCCGCAAATTAAATAGAGGAGTTGCATACGACTTCATCCAAGGGCTGATATTAGCTCCGAAAATTAAAGGTTAAATCTCAGCCGTTGTCGGATCAGACTTCTTAGATGCTTAGTAATATAGCAGAGATGTCTGAATGCCCCTGAAGACCTTATCAGCTAGTTTAGATTTCACAGGGAACAACAAAAAAGGCTTTAGTCCCAAACATGTTGGGTAGACTAAATTCAGACATATTTGAAGAATTGAATTCAAATCCATGCCATCGAAGTCAACGTTTTCTTGATGGGAACTTTTGCATTCTACATTTCTGACTGACATAAATAGTAAATTAGAATTCTGCCAATTTGCTTGGATGAATCTTTTACCAGATATCTGATTTAAGTATACCAGTGGTCATGGCACTGATACCTGGTCCCACGGATGACGGCATTGGTGTCCATATTATCCTTTCTATAATGTAGGAGACTGACTTTTGCAGCTATGACACTTTATATCCAAAATGTGACCTTCGAAACCTTTTATGGACTAATATTAGAATCAGATAGTACTTTGTACATTTGTGTAGTTTCCTCAACCTATAATTATTTACAATATTTGTAGATACGGATGAGGAATTAAAAGAATGGCAAACAAAATTTGAAGAACGAATTGCTTTGTTGGAGAAAAAAATCAGCAAGTTGGATAGAGAGATGAGAGATGAAGAGACAAAAAGCTCGCTTTTGTCACAATCCATTAATGATTCCATGCGTGAAATTGGGAAGCTCCAGGCTGAGGCTGATGTAATTTACTTTTGAAAATTTTGCTGGACTGATGTTTTTGTATCCAATTTTGAGTTAATGACCCTATTTTCTGTTGACTTAAACTTTCACTTTCTGATGGTACAAAGTTCCAAGCTACAACCTTGCTTGTCAGGTTTTTATGCTATATTCTGGTCCGTTTGTACATTACCAGAAGTCCAGAACATAGTCAAATTTCTGGTAGTAACCACTCCTTCAATAACATGGAAACAATCGGCTGTTCAAATTCCAAACCCTTCAGTAATATATGTTATGATACCTTTATATCTATTCTTGCATAATCCATTTATTGTGTTCTCTAGTGGCCCCTTTACATTAAAAATTGTTGCATTGTTGGATTTTCTTTTTAATATCACTTAACAATATTTTGCAGGCTCACATGATATCAAGACATGAAAGGGATTTGGTCATAGGGAATCTATTTCGAAAGAATAATCTTGGATTGCTTCCGGAGCCTCCCTTCAATAATGACACTGCTGCCAACCTTACTAATCGAATTAAAGGAAGGCTGGTGGATTTCGAGAAGGATTTAATTGACAAGAAGGTAAGAATCTTGAGTATATCATTCAGAATGCTAAAAATGTGATCAGTTACAACTAACAATATTGTAGAAGTGATAGATGTTGACATAAAAATTTATCCCTACAAGGCTGCAATAGAATAACTCCGCCTATGTTTTACATAGCTGGTCCCAAGCCCGGAAAGGAGGAGGGTTGTGATAGGCTTGGCGAGCCAACGTAAAAATTCAGCCAATCTTATGGAAATGAAAATCCAATATGGGCTTCATTTCTAGCCTGCCCCAACTTGTTTGGACAAAAGGCTTTGTTGTTGAATTGAAAAAGCTGCAATAAAATGTCACTTTGCGTCAGGTTAGATTCAGGTCCATATGGATTTTGGTCTGACCTGGGTTTCATCTTCAGCTCTCAGCTTGTTTGTTTCCAGTTATCTATAAGGTTTGAGCTCATTCCTGGTTCTGGCTGGCTTGGGTCTTGGGGTTGTTGGGTCCTGATTTCAGTTAGTTGCTTGGTAAGTTATTTTAAGGTTTCAGTTGACCCTTTGAAGGGTGTTTGAAATTGTCTTTGGTTTGGGTTTAGTGTTGGCTGGGTTCAAGTATCATAGCAGGTGTCATGTCAGGTTAAACCAGGTTCAAACTCGTGTCAGTGTTGGTATTCAAGTTTTTGGCTTTTCAGGTCATATCGGTTTATTTAAAACAAGATAACTAGTCTGTTTTTTGTTTATTTAGCTGTCCAAGTTCATTGGTGTTCATGTTATTTACTTTTTTTTTTAGCTTGTCTTATATTTCTTTTGGGTTTGGGCTGTTTATTTTTATTTTTTTTGTTGAAACTATGGTTTTTGCTTGTATATTGGACTCATGCCTTGTGTGGGTGGGTTAGGGGGGAGGGGTGTTTTTTTGTCCCTCTAAATTTCATGTAATTGAGGTCCGCTTAATATGTTTCTTTCTTTGGTGGGTTGCTTCATACTCTTAACACAGAGGTCCGATGACAAGGAGGTGAACTTTGCGTGGGAGCAATACGTTTCAGTTGAGGCCCGTTGCTCTAAAATGGAAGGCCAGAAACAAGCAAAGATTGAATCTCAGGTCTCTGAAATATGTTTTTTAACATTGATTATAGCTTCTTTGAAGGGGAGCCTTGGCGCAGCAGTAAAATTGCTGCCTTTCCAGGAGGTCACGGGTTCCGGTCGTGGAAACAACCTCTTGCAGAAATCCAGGGAAAGGCTGCGTACGAAGACCCCAAAGTGGTCCGACCCTTCCCCGGACCCACGCAAGCGGGAGCTATGTGCGCTGGGCTGCCTTTTTTTATTATAGCTTCTTTTTAACATTGATTCTAGCTAATTTTACATAACCTTGAAATGCCCCTGTAAAAACGGAGATGCCATTTCTACTCTTCACAAACCAAGTATCATGTATGCTCTTATTACACTCTAATGATGTCCAAACTCACCCTCCTTCCTTCTAGTCTCTTTCTACATAATTACTGGGGGTTGCTTTGGTAGTTTTTGAACAACACGAGAAGTTGTGGATGTCATTATTGACAATAGTTTCATTTAAATATTTGTGGTGCAGAATATGGTGTTTCTCTCTTTTTATATTTTCAAATAATATTTGAGTTGCAGTCAAACATCATGAGGCGCATAAGAGAAAAGGAGAACGAGCGTGATGTTGCAGAGATTGAGCTTTCGAACCTTAGCCTCTCTCATATTGATGAAAGAGAGAAAGATCTCGTATGTTTTGCCTTTCACTTATATTTTTGTTCTAATTAAAGGATTAAGTACTGTCTTGTGGTACAATTTAAAGTTAGTTTGGTTGGTATTAGCATCACATCTAATTTCTAATTGTTTGTTATTTTGTTTCCATACGATTTTTGATTGGTGTTGTTATGGTCTATTTGTTTTTTGGGTTTTTGGCCTGAGTCAGCATGATGTCCAAGCCCGAGTAACTTATCATTAAGGGTTTTCTGATTCTTATACTGATATTTCTAATGTAAAACATTAAGATTCCCTATTAACTTAAATAATTATCAGGTGCATGCTAAAGTCTCAATTTACTCTCGGTTTATAACCCATGCGGTGCATCTTGTTTAGGGCAGGAGTGTGGTCAAAGTGATATTATATTCATAAATGCGTGTCCATTATGTGCTTGCTCTTTTTTTATTTGGAAATTTCGGTTTCAACTTTTTAGCAAAATGAAATGGAGAAGAAGACATTAATTCTTACAGAGAGAGACTATGAGTCGAACATAAACAAAAAAAGAACCGAGATATTTAGTCTGGAGCAGAAGATAAAAGCATTACATCGGGAGAAGGATGTCTTAGCGAGTGATTCAGATGACAGGGTCAAGCTAAGGTTGAATAAAGATGCACTGGAGACATACAAGAGGAAGCTAAAAAAAATGTATGTTCATATTGGACTTTTGGACGCATGCATGTCCCTCAAATGTCATTATTTGTAGTGTCAGAGTGAGCAGAAAGATGGTCATAAGCTGTTACGGGGAGAATCATCAACATGAGTTCACGCGCTAGGTGTGCATCAGGCAAATGTGCACACAGATTGCACATATAAATGCTAAGCATGTAGACTAGAGAGTCTTACAGTAGATTTGAACAACATAGATTTTGTTTTAACCAGTTTCTCTTTTTCTTTAATCTTCAATTATTTTTCTTGCAGAGTTGATGAGCACAAAGACAAAATAAGGGCAGTGCTTAAGGGGCGCCTTCCTTCTGACAAGGATTTGAAGAAGGACATTTCTCAATGTTTTGGGTACTGTTATTACCATAGTTTTGCACTGTTTCATTTTGATGGGTGCTTGACTGAAATTTGCTTCTTACATTTTCTCTTTTCAGTTCTGTGAAGAAGGAATATGATGACTTGAGCTCCAAAAGCTTGGAAGCAGAAAAGGAAGTGAAATTAGTGCAGATGAAAATACAGGATGCTACAAATCACCTAGTGAAGCTCCACAAAGACTTAGATGGTAACCTATTTCTTATTTTTTCTTTACCATGACAGGTCTAACTTCAAGTTTGTTTTGTAACGCATTACTGATTGGTGATTGTACTTAAGCTGGTCGAGCCTATCGATTAGCTGTTTTAATTTAGAAATAACTTGCTCTGTGATCAGTCAGAGCATCAAAACATCATGTGTGCTAACATAATCGTATTCATCTTTGATACACGAACACTCCTTTGAAACATGATATGGGATAACTGAATATTTTAAGGTTAAATGGCAAAATGGCATGTAGCAACATGAAATTGGATTTAATATTACCCTTAATATATGACAGCCAAGAGAAGATTTCTCGAATCGAAGCTTAGATCTCTTATCCAAATGACAACGGACATTGACATTTTCCCAAAAGTTTTTGGGGAGGCCATGGAGAAGCGAGATGTGCAGAAAAGCAAATACAACATCGCCGATGGGATGAGACAGATGTTTGATCCCTTTGAGAGAGTTGCACGTGCACACCATATCTGTCCGTGCTGTGAGCGTCCTTTCTCCCCTGACGAGGAGGATGAATTTGTAGAAAAGGTTCCATTTTCATGTACTAGTTTTGGAGTTACCCAAAAGTGGCCATTTTGTAGGAGAAACCATGGATTTATATACCCCCTTTGTATTGATGTTTTTGTCTTTGTATCGGATCCGGCTTAAGTACCAAAGAAGTCAAGTGGAACCAGTATTTAAATAGTTATGTACAGCCCTAGAAGGTAGATACATTACCATTTTGGTATATCACAGGCATTCAGTGTAGTAGTCAAGTTATTCCCTACTGAAGGGGAATGATGGAACCTGATTTATATTTTTGTTAATAAAGCTTCTCTCTTTCGGTCTCCAGCAAAGGGTGAAGAGTGCAAGCTCAGCAGAGCACATGAAAGTGCTGGCAGTGGAGTGCTCAAATACTGATACACAATTCCAACAACTTGACAAGCTACGCATGATATATGAAGAATATGTCAAACTTGGCAAGGAGAGCATACCTGTAGCTAAGAGGAACATGGATGAGCTTACTGAGGATCTTAACCAGAAAAGCCAAGAACTCGATGATGTAAACTTTGTCGTATTTCGTTTGTGTTTTTAGCCGATCTCCATGCCTCGACTATCCATATACAGGGCGAAAAAATGGTCCCCTCTTATTTTAGTCTATGCTTTTGTCCTACCTATGAATGTGCACTGGATAATTTGATAGACTATAGAAGAACCCGGTAACTATCAGGTCCTCGTAAGCTACATGCTTGATGCTTTATTTATACTTCTTTTGACCGTCCCCTGTAATTCCTTTTCTTTGCTCTATGCTTTAACAATACTTATAAGCTTTAGGCAGGACATGTTCCATAGAACTCTTAGGATATAATGCTGAATTTGGGCTCTTGTCATTTGTAAATATTTCTGGTGCATAATCCTTGGTCCTTTTTGAACGCAAGGAGTAAACAGGAACACATCAATATAAGTTAAACTAGGATTAACCATTTGCATCTGCAAGGTTTCACATTTTTGTGGGTTGACTACAATAGTGTTACTATGCGATGGCTTATACCTTAGGTCTTAGGATAATCAATTGTGATGTGTATTGTAGCTTGTGGGCGTTCTTGCACATGTGAAGACAGAGAAAGATGCGGTCGAATCTCTACTTGAACCAGCAGAAACAGTTGAGAGGCTCTTGCAAGAGATGCAAAATTTAAGGCCTCAAGTAGAAGAGTTGGAGTACAAACTCGATTCAAGGGGTCAGGGGGTCAGATCAGTGGAAGAAATCAAGCTAGAGATTAATTCTTTACAGAGCAAAAGGTACTTGGCTACATTTTAGGGCTTTAACAGTACTGCCTTTCTAGGATTCAATTTTGCTGGTTTCAGTGAGTGGGTCAAGTCAGTTCTGGTCAACCCTCAACTATACCTTTAACTCAACTCCTGATATTAACTCAGTGTGAGTTTGTGTTTCCTCAGTACCTTAATCAGGTGTGACAGCATCCATATTGTCTTATTGATGCGTTGGCAGCTCTGTAGGGGGTTGCTATGCTCTGAGATTTGGAAAGATAGTCCAGATGCTTCCCATCTGAGGGAATATGCAATCAACCCAATGCCTAGTTTACTTTTAAGAAGAAGAAAAAGAAGTTGAAAACCAGATCAGAAAAGTTTAGTGTTGGGAGGAGTATTACTATAGAAGAAAATCTATAGCAAACATTGTGATTGCAGTGTTGGACCGAAAGTTCTTTCTTTTGTGCTTTTCAGTAAATGGAAATTACAATTGTGCTTTAAGTTGGCCTTTTTTTGGTATGATTAAAACTTTCGTCGAGTGTGGCTCGATCAGCCACGCTAAGCTTCCATATTAAGCTATAATGAACAAAGAGGAACCAAATACTGGGCAAGTAATGGGTCAACTAGGATATATTAGACTGGTAGTAAGTACCATATTTGTGGTACTTGCTGTCTTCCTGTATCGAGAAGGGAATCTGATACATATTCTCTGGGAGCAGGGATTCACTAAGTAATGAAGTTGAGACACTTAGGGAAGAGCAACGGTTCCTGAATGATGATGTGGCGAACATTCAGATGAGGTGGCATGCTCTCAGAGAAGAAAAGCTGAAGGCATCTGGCATCTTGCACAAGCTGAAAAAATCAGAGGAAGACATCAATTTCCTATTCGAAGAAAGAGTTCAAGTCGAACTTGATCAAAAGGTGCACTAAGTACTTAATTTTTGTTATTTTGTGCTGTTCAGTATCTCCATGTATTCTCCATTTATCAAGCTGCTAATTTCCCAAATTTTCAGTCCAATTTTCCTCTTCTTTCTTGTTATATTTTTTCTCAAATATTGCTCTTGTCCGATGGCAGCAGGTTCTATAATAAATTATGTACCATAAATATTAGTTCATGTGCTATATTATATGCTGCTGATGCCAGATCTTTTGGTTTACAACTTAAGATTAGAGACATAGCTAAGCCTTGGCAAACATTAGACAGCTATGGAGGAAACAATAAATAAATAATAATAATAATTATAGAACAAACTGATTTTTGACTGGCATGAAACTTTTTAATTTGATGTACCTTGTAGCATTTGGAGGAATCCCTGGTGTCCTTAACAAAGGAGAAAGAGAAGCTGAGTCAGGAGTATGCTGAATTGAAAACACAACTTGAGAGGGAGTATGATGAGCTGGCAGAGAGGAAGAGGAGCTTCCAACAAGAAGCTGAAACACTCTTGGCTCTAAATAATCGCATTAAAGAGTCAGTCATTCCTTGCCAAATATCTCCTTTTTTATTATTTCTCAGAAACAGAAAAAAGGTAAACAACCTACAATTTCAAGAAACTCCAGAAAGGTCACATGCACACATCTGGCATTTGTGCAGAACAACAACAACAACAACAACAACAAAGCCTTTCGTCCAGAACAAGTTGGGGTAGGCTAGAAATGAAGTCCATATTGGATTTCATTTCCATAAGATTGGCTGAATTTTTATGTTGGCTCGCCAAGCCTATCACAACCCCCCACCATTCCGGGCTTGGTACTGGCTATGTAACAACAACAACACATCTGGCATTTGTGCAGAAAAGAAAAGAAATCTGTGCTTGCTTGGAGATATTAGTTTGTCTACGATGTGATGCGGGAGGTATTTAATTAAATAATGTGTTACTGGTAGAAGTGCGGATATTCGTTTTCCGCCCTTTGGCGTCACAAGAGGCACTATTTTATCAAAACCTTTCTGATTCTTCTGTGTATTATTGTTTGACATGGGTTTATTATGTACTTACTTTGTACACCAATATCATGCTGCTCTTGTACAAGAGTAAAAAGAGAAGTTTGGTACTTATTATATATATATGAGGGGAGGGGGTGGGGTCACTTGGCAATTATTATTTTTACAATCTTGATATTGGGTTTTGATAAATTCCAAGAAAGTTTTTTAGAAATTAGTTATAGATAATACTTTAAACTTATAGATTGATTCATTTCACAAATTTAACTTTGTCAGGTTTATTGAGTCGAAGAAAATGGAGAGGCTGAAGGATTTGCAGGAAAAACACTTGTTATCAGAATCCCAGTTGCAGAAAAGTGAGTTGCGGAAACAGGAGCTCAATGCTGAGGTAAGCAAGAGCAAGGAGCTGCTGAGAAACCAAGATCAGCTGAAGAGAAACATTGATGACAACTTGAATTACCGTAAAACAAAATCTGAGGTAGATCAACTTACCCATGAAATTGAGTCGCTTGAGGAAAAATCTATCTCATTTGGTACCATGTCCGGCATAGAGGCTGATCTCAAGAGGCTGTTTCAGGAGAAGGATAGGCTTCTTTCTGAGGTAGTTCTTTTTATTTATTCTTTTTTTACTTATTTTCTAAATCTTTCTCTGGTTATTGTTATTTTTCTTTTGTTATTTCGTAAGTTGCTTGACATGGTTATGTATGCATTCCTGCAATTTTTGGTTAATTGAGTGATAAACATCGTTTATGGGTGAGAAGTGGTACAGTAGTACTATAACAGTTGTATGATTTTTGGAATATACAACTCTTTGGAACGGTACAAATCCTCAGAACTCCTGGTGTAGCCCTTGCAGACTTGTAAATATTCCTGTAAACACTCCCCCAACTCTCTCTATCTCCCTCTCTCTCAATGTGGTAGACGATAAGTTCAGTATAGACGGTTCTACCTGCAAATTTGATTTTTGAACTGGTGTTTGGTTTTCTAGTTAAATAGGTGTCAGGGCACTCTCTCTGTTTACCAGAGCAATATATCCACACACAAGGTTGAGCTTAAACAGCAACAATATAAAGATATAGAAATGCGCTACTCCAGCCAGTTTATTCAACTTAAGGTACATTATTTGTTCCTTCTGAACTGCTTAAATTTCTCTTGAAAAATTTGCAAAAGAACCTTCCATTTTGTAAAGGTTTGACGAAGAACAATTTTAGTACTAAAAAATTTTGTAATTGGGGAAATTTGCAATAGTCTTACTGTATTATAGTTCAAAATGTGTGTGACAGTGATATATATAGCAAAACCAGTTTAATCTCACATGATATCTATTTTTTTTCTTATGGTGCAAAATATTTTAGTTTTAATCCATGAGACTTTAATTTAATTTGGGATAAATTTGCTGGGAGGTCACTAAACTTTGTATCAAATCCTCATTTGGTCATTGAACTTTGAATGATTCATTTTTAGTCACTGAACTTCACTCCATATTTTTTTCATCAAAATTTTAAGAAAAAATTGCTTTGAAATGCATCGTTTTTTCCTTCTAAGTTCTTCATAATATTTAATCTTTCAAATATAGTTGTTATCTAGGCGTCATTGTTAATTTTTCGTTAATTTTTTTTTTGATGAAAAACAACGAGGGAGAGACTAAATTTGGAGTTATGTCAGTGACTAAAAATGGATAATCGAAGTTCAGTGACCAAATGTGAATTTGATACAAAGCATAGTGACCTCCCAAAAAATTTACCCTTTAGTTTGTTGGTAATTGCAGCTGTAATAAATCATGAGATGTCTCATCTTCTGATGTCTAGATGAGATGTTTTCTTTCCATTGTATTACTCTTGGTCCTTTGCTGGGGCATGTAATAATGCAGCTTACAAATTGTGTAAAAGATTAATGCCAAAGTGTCCTTTGTTTCCCCAATACTTTGGGTGCTTTTTTTTTAAAATGTATACTGCAACTTGTTAGCAGTAATTAGATGCTCTTTTTACAATTTTTTCCACAAACAAGATTTATTGGCCTTCCACTCCCCAGTGATGTTAATTTTTTTCAGACAGCTGAGATGGCAAACAAGGACTTTGACCGTTACTACAATGCTGTTGATAAGTGAGTAATTTCATGTTTTGAATTTCTAATTCTTTTTTTCTTTTTAAATTCGCCACATCATCTCGAATGGTTTAACTCGTCATGGCTTGTGCTATTAAAATGCAGCAGGCCTCACATGAAGATGAGTGATAACCAAATAGGAAACAAGTACCATAACTACATGCTGGTTCAAGAACCTATTGTTGGTTGGGCCAATTTGAAAATAAGTAATGCGTATTAATAAGTTAAGGCAAAAACTTAGGTACACCATTCTAGGTGCTTCAAATCCGTATCATTCAAATACATTAAGATTCGCACCATATATTTCAATCAAATAGTATAGATTGATTGGAGTACCTAGAGAGCACATAGAATGGTGTACCTAAGCTTTTATGATGTGTTGGCCAATGATACTTAATATCCCCTAATTAAGGTTGAGTCATGTACAGTAAGAATTGAAACCTACTCGTTGAATATTTGTAAAAATGTTGTAATTATTTGAACAAATGTTGTAATTATTTGATAGACCATTTCTTACAACATTTTGCTACTAAAGGGCACTCATGCGGTTTCATTCAATGAAAATGGAGGAGATTAACAAAATAATAAAAGAACTGTGGCAGCAGACTTACCGGGGCCAAGATATTGACTATATAAGTATCCATTCTGATTCAGAGGCAGCAGGCACAAGATCTTATAGCTATCGTGTAAGTTCTTCAACATGCTTTGTTGTTTGGTTACTAAAGTGTTGGAAACAAGCATATACTAGTGAGAGTGTGGAACTATTGTGGATTATTAAGCTGAATGAGATTGGAAAATGAGAATTGTAGAAAATTGCAATTCCAATGAAACTTTGGTGTCACACCCCTCCTTTTTGCACTTGAGTCCCTCCCTATTGTACTTGGATGGAAGAAACTACTCCATCAGTTGGGAGGACGGCAACAGGGTGGGGTTTGGGGTGGAGGGCTTTTCTGTTGCCTGGATAGGTTCCCTTTCCAGTATTCCTGCTTGTCAAACATTATTGGAACAGGCATTCCCGCTATAGCACCCTTTTGAGTTGTACTGAAACAAGACCTTATGGAAGTGACAAAGATCTCCCTTAACCCTTATTTCTTTTTGTGGGGAAAACACATGTTTCCCACTACTTTTGTAGGCGGTATGGAGTTTTTATTTCCCTTAACCCTTATTTCATATGATTTCCCACTATTTTTGTAGGGGTAATCCAGGGACATGTAGAAAAACTCATCTTAAAGCTATTAGCTTCTTATGTATGCTTTTATGTATTAAGGTACTAATGCAAACTGGTGATGCGGAGCTAGAAATGCGAGGTAGATGCAGTGCTGGTCAGAAGGTGATCTTTTTACAGTACCTTTTTTCAATTGTGTTCTTCCATGAAAAATGATACCAAATTTGAAACTTTCAGCTCCTTGTCTTATTTAGTGAATTGCTCAGATATTGTGCATTTATCAATGATCCCATTCGAGATTTTAGTCTGCAGTTCCAGCCAAACCTGATGAGACCATGTTAACCTTTTCTGTTGGCATTGATCATTAAGCTAGTTCCGTTAGGATTGTTGTGGCCTCAAACATTTCATAACACTTGTTTGTTTTATATATTATGTTCAGGTCCTTGCTTCGCTTATAATAAGACTAGCTTTAGCTGAGACATTTTGCCTGAACTGTGGTATACTTGCACTTGATGAACCCACTACCAATCTAGATGGGCCAAATGCTGAGAGCCTTGCTGGTGCTCTCTTGCGGTAAGAATAGGAGATTTAATTTGAACAGAATTATGGTTTGGAAAATAAGGATGAGTAGAAATTTAGCAAAAAAGAGTTATTTTTTATTCATCACCCAATGAATATATATAGAGATACCACTCTAGTCCCTCAAAGTATCCATAATGCCTCTCTTATACTAAAGACCCTACAAAAGATATAATTAAACCTAACTCAAAAAACTAGATTTATCACACAAATCTCAACACTCTCCCTCAAGATGGGCGAAAGTTACCAAGCCCATCTTGTCACAACACCTAGCTAAATTTAGTGAACTCAGTCCTTTAGTAAGACAGTTAGCCACCTGTTTCTTAGTGGCTACATGTCTCAACTCTATCACTCCACTATTCAGTTTCTCTTTGATGAAGAATCTATCGATCTCCACATGCTTGGTCCGATCATGTTGCATGGGGTTGTTCGCAATACTAATTGCGGCCTTGCCGTCGCACTACAGTTTCATTGAGGCACTTTGGTCCATCTTGAGCTTCGTCAGCAAGGCTCTCAGCCATAACAAGGAGAAGCTGAATAATGATGTGATAGAGTTGAGACATGTAATCTCAAAGGAATAGGTGACTGACTGTTTCACTAAAGGACTGAGTTCACTAGATTTAAATAGGTGTTGTGGCAAGATGAGCTTGATGGATATCTTTCACCCATCTTGAGGGGGAGTGTTGAGATTTGTGATATTTCGTAGTAATTTCGGTTAAGTTCAGGTTTAGTGTCTTTTGTAGAGTCTTTAGTGCAAGAGGGTTACTACGGGTATTTTGAGGAATTAGATTGCAAAAGGATTGTAACTCTATATATACTCGTTTGCTAATCAATGAAAGAACAACTTTTTGCTCATTTTCTACTATTTTTTTTCTTTATTTTTTCCTGAAAGATCCAGTTGCTCAGTTTTTCTGTAACTAACTCATAAGTGCACAAGTGACCAATTAACCGTCATTTGCAGTGTCATGTCAACTAAATTTCAATATAATCTCAGTTTATTATTACTATCACAAGAAAGCATATGCCGGGTTTAGTACAAAAAATTCTACCAACATCATCGGAACGCATCTGTTTCGTGTTGTGGAATCGATATTCTGATCCTTTTTTTTTCATAATTCTCGGAGCCAACATTGATGAGATATTGGATCATAACTAATACCTCAATTTTATTCCTTGACTTCTTGTATGAATAGAATTATGGAAGATAGAAAGGGTCAAGAGAACTTTCAGTTAATAGTTATAACCCATGACGAAAGATTTGCACAACTGATTGGCCAACGACAGCATGCTGAAAAATATTATCGAGTCACCAAGGATGAATAGTAAGTCACCAAGGAAATAACAAAATTTCTACTTCAAGCATACTTTTGCATTTCTTTGTTAAATTTTGGTAGACATAAAAGAATAGATATTTAGATAGCATGGGCTTTGGATTTGGGACTTGGGAGCTTTAGCCCCACTGAATTTGAATTTCATTCTTGCTAATATTGTGGTTTCTTTGTTTGCAGTCAGCACAGCATCATTGAAGCACAAGAGATTTTTGAATAAGTTGGGTGATGCTGATTAACTGTTCTTTATCTTTTAATTTCTATGTTGCTGGAAAGAATTAGGAGGTTATCCAAGCCTTTTAACATTTGCAGAAAGCAGCAAATTTTGTATATGATAATGATACTATCAAGTTCTCTAATTTATGAGCAAGCCATTTATTTACCTATGTTGTTGTCAGAAACAGTCTCTTATAAAAATACTCACAAGAGATAAAATAACCTCTGATTCATAATACATGGTTTGGTTTTGGTATTCAATATTTCTGGACTGTGATGGTTCCAAGCCAAAACAGTGCACAAGCACAGGGATGCCAATAGAGACCCTAATGTCTGCTTATATATTGAATGGTTAGCAGTGGGATTCGAACAATAGAGCGCAAGTAATAGTTGTCTCTAAGTTTATTGCAAAAATTGGTTAGCAGGGAAATTCGTACTCATGCTCTTATTCCAATCCAGCGTTTCTAACTAAATTCTCCTGTCACTAGATTATTTGTATTTCTTATAAAGTTTTGGATATATTTAGTATTAGTAGGTTTTAAATTTATGAATTTCTCTAATTATAAGTACTTTAATGCTATTATTGTGTCTAATAGTATGAATAATTGATATATTATTATTTTGTTTATAGTATATGTTTAATAGTATTACTATAAATATATTTTTAATTTTGAAAAATATTATTAATAATTAGTAAGCTTCATTACTATTCTAAATTTTGAAATAAACTTAATCATATTTTTAACTCAAATTTAATTACATTGTCATTTTTAATAAACTTAACTTTATTGTAAAATATTGAATAACAAATATATTATTAATTTGTATAATAATAAATATAATAAATATATTATTAATTTTGAGATATAATTAATATATTGTTAATACTATTAATACTATTTATATATATTTAATGCTATTATATATTAATTTTGAACTATTTAATAACAAATATATTATTATTTATTTGTATATTAATAAATATAAAAAATTTGTATATTAATACTATTTATAAATATATTATTAATACTATTTATATGTATTTAATGTTGACATTTATATTTATTTTTTGTTACAATTAACATTTCATTTTGTAATGAACTTAATAATAAATTTGCCACTTGCACTTAGGGGCGCAACTATTACTTGCGCCTCTGAATATGGGACCCACACTTGACAAACTCTTGTAGAATTGTCTTGAATTCAGGAAAAAAAATCGAATCTTTTTAGGTACGCAAGTAATACTTGTGTCCTTGATCCTCTGTGCAACATTTAGAGTTTCATTGACCCTATCTGTTGAACTTTTTAGATATTTGACCCTCTATGAAAATTTTCCTAATTTAGAAGTGCCCATCTAACTATGCCTTCCCTCCATTTATCAAATAATAGACCTTTCCATTAAATCATATCTCTAAAACTCACTCGTTTTAAAAAAAATCGTGTACCAAATCTTGGAATGAAATCGGTCTTGAAAATCTTGTTATTTTCTTTGGAATCCGGAGATATATAATTTGCCCATGTATAATTATCCCTTGATTTTCTAGAAATATTTAATGTGCCTACTTGATTAAAAATGCACATAGAACACGCAAATTTAATTTTGACCAATAAACTGCACATAAATTCATGAAAATTTGCAAGTAATTTCTAGGAGTTTTGCAGGATGTCAGGAGAGATTTTTGATTGATTCTTAGGCCCACTAAAGTTTTGGAAATTCTTTGTAATTTAATCTCTTGTGACTTTATTATTCCAGACTAATATTGACATCATTATAGAGGTCAACACTCACTTTTATGCAGTTTACATCTTTGTTCAATTAAGTCCGATTAGAAAAGAATTATTGAGTCTCAAGCAAAGTCTCTTACAGACACAAAGCCTTTCAGAAACTTTTGACCTTGCGTGTTTGAGACTTGATTTTCACATTGCAAAATTGAATTCTAAATTTGAGCTCACAGGTTCAAAAGTATCATAACTCAAATCTGTTCGGGAACCTTTTTCGAAATACTTATGGGTAATAAAAGCAAAACAAACAATTCTTGATCAAAGTACTTGTAAAAGCTAGATGAATAAATAAAAGTATACTATGATGATGCAAAGACTCAAACATGCATGTACAAGTCACATCAATCACATTGATATCAAAAGCTATCAAGAGCAAACAACTTGCGCAAAAAACAGAGCTCTGATAGAGCCATGCATTGCCATAACGCATGAAAATCTGTCACAATGAGTTTCCAATCCGCTGTAACGGATTGAAGAGGAGAAGAGGTGAAGACGAGATTTCTACATGATTGGCAAAGCCATGCATTACCATAACGCATCTCACACCCGTTATAATAGGTTCTGTAACGAGTTGTCTATTCTGTAACGCAAGAAGTTATAGAATCAAGACTTCAAGATGTTCTCTATCTATATATATCTTGGGGATTCGAACCAGAAAGATCAAGAAAGTCATGCCCAAGTCTCCAAGCACACAATTGAGCACCAGAAAGAGCACAATAGCTTTCTCCTTCAGTATCCTCATCTAGAATAGAGATATGATAGCCAAATTGCCAAATTGTCGATCCGAGAACACTTAGTTTGTTGATTTTATTTGGTGAACTATATTGTGTAGTTAAGTAGTTCATCATTGTCCTTCATTGTGTTGTCAACCAGACACGTTTACGTTATAGAGCGGTGTAGCCCCTTGCATAGGTTTAGAAGTCTAAGATTGATTGTCTTGTTGAGAAGAAACCAAAGATAGGTTCCGCAATTGTAAGAACACTTGTGATCTAGTGAAAACGGTCCCAGAAGGAAGTTTTGGTTTCGAGAGTTCTGTGGACGTAGTCCTAGTTTGTTTGTAGGCCAAACCATGTTACATAGCTTGTTCTTGTGTTCTCTTGCTCTTTACTCTCTCTTTTTACTATCTTTGTACTTTATTGTTTGATTGCTTAATTGCAATTAGTACTTGTTTGCTTGTGATTTTAGCTAGGTGATTAAGGTCCGAAAGTTTGAATTGTAATGTTTAAAATGCTTCTGCACTAGCACTTGACCTTAGGATCTCATTCTACAACTAGACTAGAATGATTTTCTCCTCTCGGTACCTAACCTAAATTCAATATCCTAACCATCCTAACTAACCTAAACAATTATAATCCACCTCTCGGTACTTGGTACAATTCTCTATATCAATTATGTATTCCTATAGATAACAATAGTCATGTTTTGATACTTAGACTATTATCTATCTTGTTTTTTTGTGAGCACAATCTAACAAGTCAATTTCTCAATCAAAATAACGAATCCTAAGTTATGCAATTTGATCAAGATTGCAATCAATTGAAACAAAGAGAAGTCACATAACAAAAACAAACACAAGTAATAAATATTACCAAGAAAGATACATCAAAGATTCAACCGCCTTTTACTGCAGTCGCAGTTAATCTGAAAATATGAATTTTGGCTAAGTACTGAAGAATCAACTTCTCTGTCGAGATTGACTGCGAACGCAATCAAGGATGACTGCGACCACAATTGGTTGGGAATCACAGATTTTTGGCTAAGTTTGGAAATTTTGAGTCTTTGTGAAGATTGATTGCGGACACAGTCAAGGGCGAATGCGGCCGCGGTGCCTTGTTTTTTAGAATTTATGCTAAGTCTGGAACTTGTAGCTCACTAGAAGGGGTAGTTGCGGCCGCAATAAAAGGGACTACGACCACAGTAAATTGCTGCAATCTCGTTTTGCTTCGGTTTTGCTCTAAATCATCCAAATAGGATTCCATATGCTCCATAAACATGTTTCTTGAATTATAAAACATCTCTAGGACAGTAACATGAACTTTGGGCAGAAACAAGAGTAATTAATTCTAAAATTACTGAACTTTGGCTTATTTTGAACATTAACCATAGGTTTTAGGTATGCAATTTTGGCTTATCACCTCTCTGTTGAGAGTGACTTCCCTCAAGCGTTGGAGTTGGCATCCATTTGGTTGCGCTCTAGCTCAAGGTCTGCAATGTGAGTTGCTTCGTCTCTGGCAGACGTGTTTAACCAGCGTGAACTTACATGCATGAAAAGTCCTTTTGTGGAGCGCTTGCTTCTTCTCTCATAGAAAAGATGGGTCGATCCTAGCCTATAAAAACACTCAACCAAGTCTGTAACATTCGAGGTTGATGGTTCTCTAGTCAGATTTCAATATGAAAATTCAGAGAAAAAGAAAGAAAAAGAAGTGTTAAAAAAACAATTATTAACTAAACTACTTAGATCTGAAACCACATTCACCGTTGTCCCCGACAATAATGCCAAAAACTTAATGTGCGGGTTTGTGTTACTAGTAATAAATCCTAAATTCACGCAATACAACCTTATCGAGTAGTACTTAGGGATCGTCTCCACATGGACAAGTCGGAATATTAAATCTAACCTAGTAATTTGTTTGAGTAGAAGAAGATTGAAAGGTGTTTCGTTGTTCGAAATTGTTTTGTTTGCAATTTTAAACTAAAGTAAACTATGGTTCTAAAACGAGTTCTATGTTTTAACGAATGTGAGTAATTTAGGGTTTCATAGGGTTACTATCCACTATTGTTATTATTAGTTGGTATGATAAAATTGTTGTTTTATTTATGAAGGCACAACTAGGGTTTGTTGGTATCAAGGGATATCTCTATGTTAATTCCATATTCAAGTTAGTATAAACGTCATCTCTCGGTACTTAGCTATATTAAACTAAAGTCATTAAGTTCATCTATTATCCTAATTGATCTAGAAAACCATCTTTCACCTCTCGATTATTGGCACAATTTCCTAAACAATTGGGTAAAGTCGGTATAAGACAAGCGTCACCTCTCGGTACTTGTATGGTTCTATATTGTGAGATATCAACCAGCTTTCCACTTTCATCAACTCCAAGACCAGTATTTGTTGCCATAGGAGTTTTCGTTGCTTTACTCTCTTCAACTTCGAATCTTTTGATGAGCTCTTTAGCATATTTCGATTGGTCTATAAAGATTCTCTCATCATTTTGCTTGATTTGTAATCCAAGAAAGAAATTGAGCTCTCCCATCATGGACGTCTCGAATTCCCTATTCATAAGCTTAGAAAAATTCTTCGCAAGCAAAGCATTAGTAGACCCAAAAATAATACCATCCACATATATTTGTACTAAGAGAATATTATTTTTATCTTTCTTTGTGAAAAGAGTTGTGTCTTTTAAGCCTCTCTTAAAATCGTTATCAATCAAAAATATACTCAACCTATCGTAACATGCTATAGGAGCTTGTTTTAGAACATATATGGCTTTATGAAGTTTGTAGACATGGTTGGTAAGAGTTGGGTGTTCAAACCTTTTTGGTTGGGAGACATAAACTTCTTCATTGCGAAACTCATTTAAAAATGCACTAACATCAATTTGTACAACACAAACTTCATATGAGACACATAAGCAAGAAGCATTCTTATTGACTCTTAACATGCAACAAGTGTAAATGTCTCATCATAATCAATATCCTCTTGTTGGGTATACCCTTTTGCAACAATGTTACCAAACTCGTCCTTTTTGTTTCTATACATCCATTTAGTACAAAAAATGTACCAATTTGAGGGTTTTGGTACTAAAGCCCATACTTTATTCCTTTCAAATTGAATAAGTTTTTCTTGCATAGAAATAATCCAATTAGGTCTTGATTGACTTCCTTGAAAAGGGTAGGTTCAAGTTGTGACAAAAAACACAATGAGATATCATTTGGCTTAACCTAGAACGAGTTGTGACACCAATTCTTGGGTCACCTATAACATTGTTCAACGGGTGTGCATTAACTTCCCTAAGCACCTCCGGTGCTTGGTACTTCGGTTGAGTTGGAGAGACATCATCCCCTTGAATCTCCTCATTTAGCAAGTTTGCTTCTTCACTGTTGTGCTCCAATTACGTTGAGGTTTCTTCATTCAATGCATTTGACTCTCCCTCAACTCTATCACCATGAAGTTCTCCAACACCTTCTTCATTGAGTATAATCCTTTCTTGAGCAATTTCCTCAATTCTTGCACTTTCTTGTGTAGAATTTCCATCATCAAGTGAATTGATTGTACTTACAACATCCTTAACCTTCTCAGTCATGTTAGTGATACTCTCATCAAACCTGACATGTATAGACTCAACAATAATTTTAGAGTGAGGTAATACACTCTATAAGTACTACTTGTAGATGCATAGCCTGCAAATTTTTTTAAAGATTTTGGATCAAAATTTCCTAAACTCAAAGATTGGTCAAGTACAAAACATTTCTATTCAAATATCCTAAAATATGAGATGTTGGGCTTATATCCTTTCCAAAATTTCATATGGAGTCTTGTTGTCAAAGGTCTAACATACATCTGTTTAATGATTTTACATGCAGTATTAACCGCTTCTGCCCAAATGAATTTTGGTGTCATGTACTCATTTAGCACTGATCGTTCAAGCTCTTGTAAGTTCCGATTCTTTCGTTTGATCACTCTGTTTTGTTGAGGTGTTCTTGGTGCCAAGAACTCATGCTTATAACCATTTTTAACAAAACTCATATGACCCTGAATTTTCAAATTCACCCCCATGATCAATACAAATGAAAACTGCCTTTACCTCTCTTTGGTTCTCTACTTGTGAGCAAAAGTCAATAAAGTACTCACAAACATCTTCTTTGTATCTCAAAAAGTTGACTCAAGTGTACCTATTATAGTCATCAACAATAACAAAGACATATTTTTTCTTGGTCAAGCTAGGTATGTTAATTGATCCAAATAAGTCCATGCGAATAAGTTCTAAAGGTCCTTTGGTTTAAAACTAGGCTTGGTTAGTTTACCTTTGATACAAGCATCACACAAACTATCAACATTTATCCTAGAAATTGGTAATCCATGTACTAACTCAAGATTGACTAGTTTCTTAACATAATTGAATGAGATGACCTAACTTTCGGTGTCATAACTATGAGTTCGGATTGGTTGCATTTAGACAAAGTTCACTAACTCATTGGTATGGTTATGGTACAATGAGGATTTTTGGTCATTAAAGCTAAGGTGGAAACCGGTATCACACAACTTATTTCCACTCAACAAGTTAAAATTTAAGTCATCAACCAAATAGACATTATCAATAGTCACATGTATGTTATTAATAGAACCAATTCCAATTATCTTACTCTCACGTTTATTACTTCCAAAGGTGACCTGACCTCCATCAAAGTGCTTAAGACTCTTAAACACAAGTTTGTTGCCCGTCATGTGGTGTGACAACCACTATCTATAATCCAAGAATGTTCCTTAAATGATGAGGCCAAACATACATAGTATTTTGAAAAAGATATGTGATTACTAATTTCAAATCCTTTTTATGGTCTAATTTTTTAAATACTCAAGGTTAATCAAGTTTTAATTGAGAAGCTTAGGAACCCAAACATAAAAGTTTTTATGTTTGTTTCTTTTGAGAGGACATTCAAAAGCCATATGACCATGGTGGTTACAATAATTATAAAACAAGGCTTGAATTGTTTCATATCCAAGGTATTTCTCTTGCGCAAAAATAGGGAGTTTTATCTTTGTATACAAAACAAGTTTTCTTGTGGTAATGCCTCTTAGTTGTTTCTATCCTAGATTTCTTGTAATAAAGCCCTTTAGATGTGTTAACCCTAGGTTTGTTATAAAAATACCTCTGACTTGGCATAAACTTGTTATAGGTTTAACCTTCTTAACTAATGTTCTTGTACCCAACTTAGCATTATCTTTATTTTTTGAGCATTTTTTGGAGAAAAACCTTTTGTCATATCTAAAAGCATGATTATGATTCTTTGATTTGGATTGTATTGGTTGTTGATCATTTTAGTCGATACACTAACCTCAATACTTGTAGGTTCAAGTTTTGAAACTTTTGTTTCTTCATATTTAGATTCAAGATGACTTAATTTTGACTCCAAATCACAAATTCTATTTAAAAGATTATTGAGTTATTCATCCTTCATATCCAAACTAATTCTTGCTTTATCATTCTTGACTCTTAACTCATATTCACTATATGTAGTTTGGTCATCATAAAAGGATTCACTATTCTTGACAATAGACCTAAAACCTAAGCTACTTGAGTTTAGATATACTTCTCCTTGTTAGATAATGAAGAAGCTATGATTTCATTTTTTTAAAGTATTCCTCATTGATCTTAGTGAAGACTTGAGTTACTTCATCATCCAAATCCTCTTTTGCTTTGCTTTTCAAATCTTGCTATTTTGCAATAAGGTCCTCTCCTTTCTCCAAGATGGTTGTAGCTTCATCTTTATAAATCACTACACTTAGATCATTCTTGTTAGAACTAGTATCATTCTTGTCACATTTCATATGCAATGTTAGAATCAATAAGAATTTCACCAATAGACTCCTTTACAAAATTCAATATGAAGTAAGAAGCATAATATTATCTAGAGTTCTAGATGGTGAATTTCTAGTGGTATAAAAGACTTCTTTGTTAAGAGTGTATAAAAGATCATTTCTATCTAAGTATTCTTCCATTGCCTTTTTTCAAGATTCAAAGTTACCATTTCGCATAAGCTTTGGAGGTTCAACCATACTTGCGTCTACACTCATGTTGGTCAAATTAGCTAGGTATGAACCTTTGTGTTCTGATACCAATTGTTAGAATGAGATCCTAAGGTCAATTATGAGTGCGGAAGCATTTTATCAATTACAATTCAAATTTTTGGACCTTAATCACCTAGCTAAAATCACAATCAAGCAACTACTAATAACAATTGAGCAATCCAAGCAATATAAAGTGCAAAGATAGTAAAAAGAGAGAGTAAAGAGCAAGAGATGAAGAGAGAGCAAGAGAACATGCAATATGCGTGATTTGGCCTACAAACAAACTAAGCCTACATCCACGGGATCCTAAGATCCAAAAATACATTCCGAGATCGATTCCACTAGATCACAAGTGTTCTTACAATTGCGAAACCTATCTTATGTTTCTATCAACAAGACGACCTATCTTAGATTTCTAATCCTTAGCAAGGGTCTACACCACTCTACAAAGGCAAACGTGTCCGATTAGCAACACAATCAAGGACCGTGATGAACTACTTGACAACATAAAGTAGTTCACCAAACTAAAATAACAACAAAATGTTCTCTCAGATTGACAATTAGAGGATTAGCTATCCTATAAATTCTCAAGGTGTGAATACTAAATGAGAATGATCTTGTGCTCTTTCTGATGCTCAATTTGATGCTTGTAAACTTGGAAATGGCTTTCTTGATCATTTTGGTTCGTATGCCCAAGATATATATAGGCTGGACACATCTTGAAGTCTTGAAATTTTGAACATGATGGCTTGCATTACAGAATTGCCTAACTCATTATAGAACCTGTTGTAACGGGTTGGCTTCTTTCCCATTTTGTCCCATTATAAAAGAGTACTACTCACTCATGAAAGAAAGAGAGAAAGAAAAATAAAACAAAGCAATATAGATCATGAGGAATGAGAGATAAATAATAAACCAAGAATCATGGTGAATCTCTTCTCCGAGTTCTCTTCTCGAGCTTTCAATTTATCTCCATATCTCTCTATATCTTTAACCTAGACTATTATTTTTGAAAATTCTCTCCAAATGAAGCATAATCTGCTCTGAGTAGATCTGACAATATTTAAAATCAATCTCGAGTTCAAAATTTCAAAAATCAATCAAAGGATGTCAATTCTGCGCCTAGGAAAATCGGCTAAGTATCAAGTTCCTCTAAGAGGCCAAAATTGTGGCCTACAACTCTTTTCTTGCAGGATACAATGTCTCTAGAAAGTTGGTGAATTATTTGGCTAAGTACTAGACCGCTTCCTATCTCTACATGCCGACTTTGTAGTCTGTCATCAATGACTTGCGCCCCGCAATTCCCCCTCACAAGAGAGGTTTGAAGTCTTTGACCTCACAATTCTTGCCTAGGAGTTGAATTTTTCGCTAAGTATTGCTCAATTCTTCGCTCCGGTCGTCTTGATTTCTTCTTTTCCTATAATTAAACATTCAAACTAGTAGTAACTTGAACTCTTGATCATGTAGAAGAAATTTTAAGTACCACTAGCTAGATTCCAAAAATACACCAAAGACTACGAATTTTGGTTAATTTCACAAGAAAAATCTTAGGTTTTGTATATATTAACACGCTTATCATTTAGTCAAAAAGTGTTGAGTAAGATCTGACTCGACCACGGTACATTATTTTTCAAAAATATTTTATATGATCAAAATAACATTATTAGCATTATATAATATCTAAAAAATTTATATCATCACAAAATAATGTGCTATATTGTTAAATTTTAATTTTGCAATAAAAAAGTTCCTTTATGTTTATATTAGTTTGAGTATGTTATATCTTTTGGTATTTTTTAATTACTCTTGTTATTTATATTTTTATAATAAACATTGACGAACAAAATTCGCATAATCCAACTGTTAAAAATAAAATCTGAATTGAATGATTTTTGTTTAAATTGATTGGTTACGAATTGAAAATATTATAACCTGACTCTAGTCTATTGAATTGACATCTTATGTGAAATCTGGTCAATCCGACCCATTTACTTTCCTACTTAACGCTCTTGAATGATTAACACAGAGCACCGCCTCTCCCACAAAAAAGCGAAACCCTAAAAGAGAGATATCAAGAGAAAATCCTTCGAGAAGGAGGTCACGCCGTTGGCTTTCTCTCACCTCCCCCTCTTCCCTTCCCTTTCCCCCTTTCCCTCTTCCCTCCACCCCACTCCACCTGCTGTTGTCCGAGATAGAATCATTGCTGGAAAGAATGAGAGGAGGGAAACCGCTCAGCGAGTTCTCCTAATGGCCATCTCTCACTCGGACTCTGTCTCACCTTCTCTCAAAAGTCCATGCCGTGAAGGAAAGAGATGAGAGAAATTGCAGCGCAGGTTCTCCCAACAATTGCCTTTACTTCTGTCTTGGCCTCTTTTTCCACCCCTCTTTCCCTTTCTCCCCCCTTCTTGTTAGCTCTATGCTCATGTATTTCTCATCAACATTGAGCAACGACGATGATATTAAGTTCTTAAGTTCCAATGGAGATGACCGTGAGTAGAAAAATTGGAACCTTAATCCTAGCCGAGGAGATCCGCCAAATGTGATGTCAACGTGTGTGTGGTTTTGATCCATTAGCAGCGGCTTCTCAAAAAATCCAGCGGGGTCATGTGGCAGTGCGAGCTTTTTACAAGCGCAAACGAACGAGATGTTTCAGCCAAGAGAGCCAGAGATCGAAGGTGTGATGGTATTCACCCACACGAGTATATGAAACTTGTAGGTACATTGTAATTGACTCTGATCTATGGTAAAATTTGAGACCTTGATCCTCATCTTTAAAGAGAAATGTTGCTACTATGTCAAATATGATGTATGAATGATCGTGAAGTGTATCCAATTTAGTTCATTCATGGTATGCCGCGACAAACGGTACATGTCTTTAGGAGATCGGTTATGATTGAGTAGCATTTTATTTTTGTATTGTTGCTTGTAATTTTTTGGTTCTTTTTTTCTTTTTCTTTTTATTCATCTCATGTTTCTCTATGTAATCTAATATATCACATTTATGTGTATAATAAAATTTGTGGTGCTTGACCTTCATTTTTCTTAAAAAAAAACACTCTAAGAGCACATAACACTCTATGATGATTTTCATGAGTTTATGAAATTATTCATAAGCGCAAAGATGAAAATTTCATTAAGAATCATTTAGTAATAGATATTCGAGATTTCAAGAATCTTGTATATAAAAAATATTGAAAAGAAAGGAAAGGAACGCTGACCGTTTCAACATTGTGGGAAATTATTTAATAGATAGTCATTTTATGTTGTTAACGTCTATGTTGAAAGCCAACGATGCGTGGGTCAGTGAATTTCTATTCATATCATTTTCGAGCTAATTTAGTTAATGTCATAATTTTGCATAATTTTTTTCTAAAATAAAATTTTCCGCGTGTCAAAACAATTGACAGGAGTAGATGAACAAGCAAAGGCATGCAGTTAATGCGCTTCGCGAGTCCCGACCGACTCGGCCTGAAATTCATATCTCTTAGAATACTTCGGAGTAATAATCGAATGGTTCATACAATTTTGAAATTCGTGCACACAAATTTCAAAATTGTGTGAACCATTCGATTATTACTCCATTATTAGAAGTATTCCGGAGAATACTCACTCCTTGGCCTGTCCCATGAATTTGTTCGCTCCTCTCCATCCAAATCACAACTAATACTTCCATCAATTTCCATTTTTCCAAACCCTCATTTCCTTCCAAATCCCGCATTACATATTTTTGTGCTCTATTAACTGGGAAAAAAGAAGACATGGCTGGGAAAACAATGCATGCTTTCTGCTATGAAGGGTACGACGGTGGCGCCGCTGCATTGAAGGTTTGCCTAATGTAAATATATATTTTTTTATGATATATTTGGTAAAATTTTCATCTAGAATCTAGATATCCTCTTAAATTCGACATCTCCCCTAAAAAAAAATCGACATCTATAAAAAGAAAATTATTTGTAAGTAAAGAAAAATGAATTACATAAAATAGCGAGTAAAACTATAGTGCTTCTAGAAACATTAAGATTTTTTGGGCTCTTAATTCAAATTCATTCTTAATAATTTTTAAATTTTGATTTATCATACTCGATAAATTTTTTATCTCAGAATTTTGTAAAAATAAAAAAATGTATTTTAAGAGTTTTTAAGTACACGTTTTGAATTTTTGAAAGTGACTTATAATAATAATAATAATAAAATTATTAATATTTATACTTTAAATTGTCAACTTTCAAATATTCAGAATTAGTATTTAGAAACTCATAAAAAAGTGTTCCTTACAAGATTTATATATATATTTTTTATGAATATGATAAACTAAAATTTAAAAGTATTAAAAATGTTTTTAAGTTAAAGAGATGCTCTTGAAAGCACCTTAATTTTACTCAAATTTAACAACAATATTAGATAAAAACATATTATATAAAAATAAGAACAATATTAAAGACATGTTTTTTATGGTCCTTGCATATCACCTACTACAACTAGGGTGTCAATGCAACGAAATAGTTGTTTTCTTTTGTTTCGTTCTGTGATGAACTCACTAAGATAATTGGGATAATAACTGCAATTAAGAACTAATTTTTGGGAATAAGATGAATTTTATTGATATCTCAAAAGCTTACAGCTATGAACTAAAAAGAAGATAATAAGAGTTTGTAATTTCTGAAGGGATTCTCTCGATACCCTTTCAATTACAGCTCAACTCTATTTATACTAAACCTTATTACATAACTAATTACTGAGATAAAAGTAAAATTAAGCAAAAAGATAAATTCAGCTGTCTCCATCACCAACGGCATCGTCAGTCTGGATAACCAACTGTCCTCCTACTTCTCCAGTTCAGCCTCTCCATTGCCTTCTGTTATGTGGGTCCCCTTATCAGAGTTGCAGGGTAACTCACTAAGAATTAACTCTCTCTGCGGCCCAAAACTATTTCCTTTGCCTAGGCCCGTTACGCTCAGCCCGTCCCTCGAATCCTTCTCTTCCAGCATGTCACCAACTGAATTAACGGTCTCCTTCAGCTCTATCCTTCCGATAGCTGACAATGCTGCTCCCTTCAAACGAGACTTGTCCTCAAGTCTTTGTAATGGGAATTGCTCTTTCAATTTGCCATATTCCTCCCACGTGGCATCTTCCTCCGCCAGATTGGACCACTTAACCAATACTTCGACCACAGGCTCATTTCCCTTCTTCACCATCCTCCTGTCAAGCAACTCAATTGGTTCGATTCTGAGCTTACCTTCTGGGCTCACCACAGGTAGTCTCTTATGTAGCTCCGTGCTTTTTCCCACCTTCTTCTTAAGCTGAGAGACATGGAAAACTGGGTGAATTAGTGATCCTTCGGGTAAATTGAGGTGGTAAGCCATGGTACCAACTCTGGACAACACCTCAAAAGGCCCATAGTATTTTGATTTGAGCTTCTGGCAATTCCCTTTGCTGCCCATGCTTACTTGCCTATAGGGTTGAAGCTTAAGGTACACCCAATCACCTTCTTTGAAACTCCTCTCAGTTCTATGCTTATCTGCATAAAACTTCATCCTCTCTTGTGAAAATTGCAATTGAACCTTCAACACCCTAAGCATTTCCTGCCTTTCCTGTAAGAGCTCATCAACAGCTTGGTTGTTACTCCTAGGAACTGACCCCAATGCCAGCTGAGGGGGAGGGTAGCCATAAAGTGCCTCAAATGGGGTCATCTTGATGGAAGTGTTAAAATTCGTGTTATACCACCACTCAGCTAGATATACCCATTTTGCCCATGCCCTTGGCTTTTGAAATACCATGCACCTAAGGTAAGTTTCGATGCATTGATTGAGCCTCTCACTTTGACCATCTGTTTGAGGGTGGTAAGCAGTGCTGAAGTTCAGTTTGACTCCTATTTGTTGCATTATTTCTTTCCAAAAATGGCTGGTGAATAAGGGGTCTCTATCAGTTATGATTTTATGGGGTAGGCCATGCAACCTATAAACCTGTTCTAGGAACTCCTGTGCAACTGTCTTGGCAGTGAATGGGTGAGTTAGAGTGAGCAAATGGCAGAACTTGGTGAACTTATCAATTACCACCAATAGGGTGTCCTTCCCATTGCTCTTTGGCAATCCAGATACAAAGTCCATGGTAATAACTTGCCATGCCCCTTCTGGCACAGGAATTGGCTCGAGCAACCCTGGCATGGCCACCCTTTCTGGTTTGTTCATTTGACATGTATCACACTGACTGACATGGTTCACCACAGTAGCTTTCAGCTTTGGCCAATAGAAAAGTTGCCTTACCCTTTTATATGTGCCTAGGATTCCAAAGTGCCCCCCAACACTGGTATCATGTAGGGCTTCAATCATTTTCACCCTCCAGTTGTGACTTGTTCCTACATAGATCTTACTGTCCTTCCTGATGAGGCCATGCTGGACCAGAATGCCCTCCTCTATAGGCTCCCCTTTTTCTGCCCTTTTTAGTACTTCCTGTGCCCATGTATCAGTTTCATAACTATTCTTCAGCTCTTGCACCCAAGTGGGCACAATTTCAGATATAGCTGATATGTGAGCAACTCCTTCATGCACCCTTCTTGATAAAGCATCTGCAGCAATGTTTTCTACTCCTTTTTTATACTGGATTGTGTAGTCAAGGCCTAGCAATTTGCAAAGACCTTTATGCTGCAAGGTATGGGTTAATCTTTGCTCCAGCAAATGCTTTAGGCTTATATGGTCTGTTTTGATAATAAAGGTCCTACCCTGGAGGTAGTGCCTCCATTTTTGCACTGCTGACAAGAGAGCAATGAATTCCTTTTCATATGTGGATAAACCTTGGTGTTTAGCACTTAAAGCCTTGCTAAAAAAAGCAATGGGCCTTCTCTCCTGCATGAGTACTGCCCCCATTCCAGTACCACACGCATCAGTTTCCACAACAAATGGTTTCTCAAAATCTGGTAGAGCTAGAACTGGAGCCCTACTCATGGTTTGTTTGAGTATTTGAAAAGCCTGCTCAGCTTGCAAGTTCCAGTGAAATGCATTCTTCTTCAAAAGCTCAGTCAAAGGCTTGCTAATTACACCATAACCCCTTATAAATTTCCTATAATAGCCAGTTAGACCCAGAAACCCTCTTAACTATTTCAAATTCTTTGGAATTGGCCAACTCAACATAGCATCAATCTTCTGTGGGTCTGTGGCTACCCCCTTATCAGAAATAATATGGCCTAAGTACTCAATACTATCCACACCAAAAGCACACTTGGAAAGTTTAGCCACCAATTGGTGTTCCTTGAGCTTAGCTAACACTGACCTCAAATGATTAACATGCCCTTCAACATATGAGCTATATATTAGGATGTCATCAAAGAACACCAAAACAAATCTCCTTAAAAATGGTTTAAAGATCTGGTTCATTAGAGCCTGAAAGGTGGCAGGAGCGTTTGTCAACCCAAATGGCATAACCAAATACTCAAAATGCCCCTCATGAGTGCTGAAAGCTGTTTTTAAAATGTCCCCTTCATGCATTCGTATTTGATGGTAACCCGATTTGAGATCAATCTTAGAAAATATCGTAGCCCCATGTAACTCATCCAACAAATCGTCTATGATAGGGATCGGATATTTATTTTTGATTGTTATGCTGTTAAGTTGTCTGTAGTCGACACACAATCGCCAAGATCCATCCTTCTTCCTTACTAGCAAAGCTGGTGATGCAAAGGGACTGGTTGAGGGTCTGATAATTGAGTTTGCCAGCAACTCCTCAATTATTTTCTCAAGTTCTAATTTCTGAAAATGAGAATATCTATAGGGCCTTTGGTTGACTGGTTGAGCATTAGATAGTAAGGTAATTTTGTGATCTATGGATCTCTTAGGGGGTAACTGATTGGCTTCTGTGAATATGCTATGGTACTCAGACAATACTTGTTGTAATGCCTGATGTGGTTGAGATTTTGATGGTTCTTGCGTAGCACACATCCAAATATGAGCTAGTGGAACCTCATGACCAGCAGATAGTTCTTTAGTCACATTTATCTCTTGGCACATGGAAATGGTGGCTATTTCTGGTTGCACTTGCAGTCTGACCTTTCTGCCCTTCTGTTCAAATTCCAGCCACTTCTCTCCCCAATCAATCTTCATTGGTCCCAATTGAGATAACCAATCAATACCCAGTATAAGATCATAGCCTTGGATGGGTAATAATCTCAAATCACTCACAAATTCATGCCCTTGAATAGTAAAGCCCAAGGACAGACACTTGGAGTCTGTGACCATTTTAGACCCATTTGCTACCATAACTATCATGGGAATTGTCTCAATGACTTCACACTTAAGGTCTTTGAGTACCATAGGGTCAATGAAGCTGTGTGTGCTTCCACTATCGATCAAGGCATGCACTGCTAAGGTACCAATTTGCCCTTTGAACCTCAATGTGTTTAGGTTGGGGTTGGATGAGTAATGTAAGGATACCACAGCTTCCTCAGTATCCAACTGAGTTGGTTCTGCTTGTTCCCCTTCAAGGTCATCTTCCCTTTCTCCTTCTTGTTCTACCTGGCCCAGCAACATTTGTATTTTGACCTTGCACTGATGTCCTGGCATGTATTTTTCACCACACTTAAAACAAAGTCCCAATGACCTTCTTTGCTCTACCAAGGTAGGTTTGGTGTTTGGCTGAGAGTTGTATGGTCTAGGGTCTATGTTTTTGGGTCTGTCAGTATTAGGTCTCTGATAAGAGCTACTAGGGAAGTGTGATGGTCTTTGTGACACCCTCAGCCGTTTTAGGGTAGCATCCACTGCCACTTCCATATGTAGGGCATATTCAAACACATCTTCTAAAGTGCCTAGTTTAACTGCCTTAACAAGGGGTTTCAATTCCTCTTTTAAACCACCAATGAAGGAATCGATAAAATCCTTTTCAGAAAAGGTTCTATTCTCAAGTAACAGCTTAGATTTGACCCTTTCAAAATTTTCCATATAGGACTCAACATCACCTGTTTGATTCAATTCTTTGAGTTCTTCTAAGGCACTCTTCACTGTGCCCTTTTGAAATCGTCTCAGTACCAGTCGTACTAGTTCAGACCAGTCAGGTGGTTCATGCTCCAGCAAGTACCCCTCATACCATTCACTAGCTTTTTCTCTAAAATGTAAAGTAGCTAATGGCACTCGGTGTGGTATCGGTACCTGATACAGATCGAGGTAAGAGGTACACTTCCTTACCCATTCCATTGGTTGATTGCCAAAAAAACTAGGACATTCAGATCTGGGTAACATGAGTCTTTGATCAGGTTGTATCTCACCCCCTATGTGTTGAACACGGTGCCCCCTCTGTGTGGACAGTGCATAAGATGGTTCAGCACCATCTTCTGCAAACTGAGTGGTGTGCCCACGGAAAATAGCGTCCCATCTACGATCAGCCTGGGCTACCTTTTCAGCAATTTCTGCTGTCACTTGATTCTTGTGAAGTTGCAACTCAGCAGTCATTCGTTGAGCCAGCGCATCTTGAGTTCTTGAAAACTCTTCTCTTGTGTCCTGGAGCTGCTGCCGTGTTTCTCGGATCTCTTGCCTCAGTTCTTCCATTGCTTTGCCTTGTCTTGTTTTAGGCATAAACTAATGGAAACCGGAAAAAAATGACTGATAAATTCGCCTTCCAGATGTGACCGAAAGGCTCTGATACCAATTGTGATGAACTCACTAAGATAATTGGGATAATAACTGCAATTAAGAACTAATTTTTGGGAATAAGATGAATTTTATTGATATCTCAAAAGCTTACAGCTATGAACTAAAAATAAGATAATAAGAGTTTGTAATTTCTGAAGGGATTCTCTCGATACCCTTTCAATTACAGCTCAACTCTATTTATACTAAACCCTATTACATAACTAATTACTGAGATAAAAGTAAAATTAAGCAAAAAGATAAATTCAGCTGTCTCCATCACCAACGGCATCGTCAGTCTGGATAACCAACTGTCCTCCTACTTCTCCAGTTCAGCCTCTCCATTGCCTTCTGTTATGTGGGTCCCCTTATCAGAGTTGCAGGGTAACTCACTAAGAATTAACTCTCTCTGCGGCCCAAAACTATTTCCTTTGCCTAGGCCCGTTACGCTCAGCCCGTCCCTCGAATCCTTCTCTTCCAGCATGTCACCAACTGAATTAACGGTCTCCTTCAGCTCTATCCTTCCGATAGCTGACACGTTCAAAGAAAACGTGAAAACTCAATGATTTTTCTGTTTCGTTTCAAAAAAAAAACAAAATTTCTTTCTTTCTAGTGTAATTTTCGTGAAATTATACGTTTCGTCACGTTTCGTGCTGACGAATGTTAAATGCGATTTTTTTTCTTCTGTTATGCTGACGAAATGTTAAACGCAATTTTTTTTCTTCTGTTATGCTGACGAAATGTTAAACGCAATTTTTTTTTCTTCTGTTTCGCGGACTAACTAAACGAAAACAAAACGCACTATTTTGTACACAACTACAACTGCACGTGTAGTTTTGTGCTCATATTTTCCCACTTTTTTATTGCAAGCGGTGGAAGTTGTGTGACCAAAAGTGTCCATGTTTTCTTTTGTTGCTGTTGCTGTTGCTGTCGCTGCTGTCACGTTCGCCCGTCAATGTTATACAAAATGCAACAAGAAATATAAAAGGGAAGATACCTTTTGTTGATTTTGTAAAATTCACTAATAATATGAATATTAGACTAATTATTTGCAAACAACTGGTTAAGTCATCTACTTGTTGGAGATACTAAAACCGAATAACAAGAATATTTCACTAGAGTTATTATTTTGCTACGGTGTATTAGTTTGAACATTCATATCTGAAATTTGAAAGATTAATTGACAAAATACAAAATAATAACATTATATTTAATGCTAATTACTTTCACATTTGCTAAAAATAAAAACACCATAGCAAAACTAATCGTTAGATTATGTTCAGGCATCTTCAATAGAGCAGCAGCACTAGGCACAGTGAGAACAGTTTCACTGTAAAAAAATCTACATTTTCAAAAAAGTATTGCCCTCTATGGTTTTCTTTAAAGAATTTCTCTTAGAATTAATGAAAATAATATGTACAAGCAGAGAGTTGAGGTTCCAGTCCCTGTGCCAAAGGAAGGCGAGATTCTGGTAAAAGTGGAAGCAGTAAGTGTGAACCCCTGTGATTGGAAAATCCAAAGTGGCTTGATGAAACCATCTCTTCCAAAATTTCCCTGCGTGCCATGTAAGATATGTTCCTCATAACAAACATGTAAATTTGCCGAAGTATGTCGAGACAGTTGTATGATATTTTTTGTTTTTGTTTTGGGGGAAGCGGGCAAATTTCCTACCATATTTTTCAGTAAAACTAAAAAATAAAGATATTTGCAAGTGGTCTTATCTTTAAGTATAAAAATGTTGTATGTGACTTCTCTAGTTTAATGAAATTGTTATCTGATGCAGGTATCTCTTACCCATATTTCAGTTTTTGTTACTAATATTTTTTGGAATTAGGAGAACTTCTCTCCTTGGAAATTTGTATATTCAAACTATTTTTACGAAGTTCTTTCTCTAAGATCAAAATCTTAAATCTGAGCTCTATGTTAGTTTACTCAGACTATTTAAATTATGAGTCTTTGCTGGTTTCGAATATTCACATTTTGGATTGATACAGTAACTGATATTGCTGGAGAAGTAGTTAGTGTTGGCACAAGAGTGGATAATTTCAAGCCAGGTGATAGAATTGTATCTCTTCTTCATTTTTGGGTAGGTTAGTCTTGTTACATTTAGTTGCACATATATCTATACTATCGTATCACTGATCATAGACAATAGGTTTTGTTTGAAAGGCCAATGAAGCATGTCAGAAAAATTAACAGATCCTCTACAGATAACATGATCAAATAATTATGTTTGCCTGCGATATGACATATTATTATCTCTACACTTCATAATAATAAAACATTTGTCCGATAAATTGATTTAGGAATACACAGAGCATGATTGAACAATGTGCATTTGGTCTGTTATGCTTCCAATCATGACTTATTATAAATTGCACAAATAGATTGCAGGTGGCCTGGCAGAATACGCAGTGGCCCCTGCAAACCAAGCAGCTAAACTCCCTCGAGAGGTATCCACAGTCAGAGCTTCAGGTCTACCAGTTGCTGCAACAACTGCACTAAAAGCACTCCAATTGGTAGGTGCCAAATTTGACGGTACCGGGAAACTCTTAAATGTACTGATAACTGCAGCCTCCGGTGGGGTTGG
Organism: Eleocharis quinqueflora; assembly: GCA_964058865.1. Lineage (NCBI taxonomy): Eukaryota > Viridiplantae > Streptophyta > Magnoliopsida > Poales > Cyperaceae > Eleocharis > Eleocharis quinqueflora. Next base: position 24,372 of record CAXKVX010001958.1, on the reverse strand, counting down.
CCTGTATGCAGTTCAGTTGGCAAAGCTCGCCAGCATGCATGTCACCGCAACCTGTGGGACCCACAACATTGACTTGGTGAAAAGTTTAGGGGCTGATGAAGTACTTGATTACAAAACGCCCGAAGGAGCATGCCTGAAAAGTCCAAGCGGTAAGAATTATGATGTGGTGATACATGGATCAGGAAATACTGCATGGTCAGTTTTCGAGCCGAATTTGAGTGAAAATGGCAAAGTTATTGATCTTCACCCGAGTTATCCCGATGAAGCTGTTTCTTCATTGGAAGAAACAACTTTTCCTAAGAAGCAGCTGGTGCCATTTATGATGAAGCTAAGCAAAGAGGATTTGGAATTTCTAGTAGGGTTGGTTAAAGAAGGAAAACTGAAAACAATTATTGATTCAATGCACCCATTTGATATGGCAGCACAGGCCTGGGCTAAAAGTATGGAGGGACATGCTACTGGTAAAATAATAATCAAGATGTGAAGAGTTCGCATGATTGGTTTTCCAAAATCAAGATGGAAAATAGTTTTTGGTCTTAAGATAACAATTTTCATGTGAAAACTTTTAGGTTTAGAATTTTGATGTTTTTTATGAAACTAGTAATCGTACCCGTGCCAAGCAACGGGAGACATTATGAATGAAAAAAAAAATTTAATTGTGTATTGATCAAATACTATTTTTGCGTGTATCACATTTTTATAAATTATTCGATGCATATTCAATTTTATCAATTAATTGTATTAAAAATAAATGCTTGGAGAAGTGTTTTTATAATTTTTCGCACGTATTTATCTTTCAACTACATAACAATATGACATATACATGCACTGCACAACAATTTAATTTGGACAATGATTCTCTAGGTATCACCGATGTGTTATCAACATAAATATAAGAAAGAAACTGATCCAGACAACTTATGAAATAACACACAAGTAAAATCCCAAAAAACAAATAAAGTGTCACAATCAAAATTATCACATGAGCTTAATTATTTAGTCTTCTTCAAAGATACTAACATAAGAAAAACTAAAGAGAAAAATGCTAGAGGCACATCTGCTAAGAAATGAAACACTTCATAAGAAATAGAGCATGTTACACTTTACCAGCATTAGTCATCTTGTAGAACCTCCTAGTACACTACATTGGACGTGTAAACACCTGGTTGCGTTACTTTACTAACAGGCCTAATCAAAACTTTTGTATTCCTACGGGATGTCCCTCTTGATAACGCAACGTATAGTTGTTCGTGCGAGAATACCGGTTCATGTAGATAGACGCCAACATGCGGAATCGTTTGTCCTTGAGCTTTATTTATCATCATTGCAAAGCTAAGACGGATCGAGAACTGCTTTCTCTTCATCTTGAATGGGAACATATCATTGTCTGATGGACAGACTGGAATCCTAGGCAAAAACACTCTCTTTCCAACATGTTCACCAACCGCTATTTATACGTCTATCACATTTCTTTGGAATGCTCTATAAACCAATCTGGTACCATTGCATAGTCCATTCGCAGGGTCGATGTTGCGCAAAAATATGATCGGACATTCTAGTTTCAACTTCAATAAATGAGGCGGTAGGCCACCCGGCATCAAAGAGTTCAAGAATTATGTCGGGTAGTTGCTATTGTAGTCATCCTCAGCAGAATCAAAATCGTAGTATATGTGTTCCCCTTTGGAGAACCTATCGATCATCTTGTTATTAATATCGTCAATATACTCATTTTTTGTTGACAATATCGTCCTGAAAATCATGTATTCTGATGATCTTGCCTGCATGAATAAAAAAAATCATGAAAGCAGAGCCACGTAATATCTATTTTTGTCACCTTAAAATGTATAATTAAAAAAACACTCACAATATGAAGAGCTGGATATATTGCATCGATGAGCTTCTCCATTGACTTGCTGACATCCGTATAAGGGATTACCATGTCATCGGGTATCTAAATAAAATTTGGATCCACTACTTCCTCTTTTCCATCTCCAATACGCAACAAAAAAGCTCAAAACCAAGGGTCTGACCGGGCTCTCATATTGTGAGTCAGTCGCATCTCATTCATGGAGGTCCACAAAGGCGACATGCGTAGGTTGAAATCAACTATCTATGCTCGAGTATCATGCCTTACGACCGGTAGCACCTGTCGAAAATCACCTCCAAACACCATGATTTTTCCACCGAATGGTAGATTACAATATGTAATATATCGCATTATTCGGTCGAATGCCTCAGCCGCTTGTCTCTTTGTCATGGATGCCTCATCCCAGATCAACAATCTTGCACGTCGAAGAAGTTTTGCAACTCCGCTTTGCTTTTTAATATTGCACATGGAGTTGTTCTCCAGTTGGAGAGGAATCTTAAAGCGAGAGTGCGTTGTTCCACCTCCTGGTGAAGCAATAGCAAGTGCAATGAGTCCACGAGAACGAACCTTTGCTAATAATGCTTTCGGTCGTTCTATTGTTGTTTTCTATCATTCCATGTGAAGTACATCGGGAAATCTTTATAAAGATATCGCCTTGCATGAGGACTGTCCTTATTTTTCTCAAAGAAAGCAAGCAACATTGACCTATCGGAACCTCCTCTGTGAGCAACTGCAGGCAATGACTCATTTGCTCTGAAATGGATAAGTTGTTGATTTGGAAGATGAATCTGCAGTGCTCTCACCGAAGGATGAATTTCAGTCATCGAAAATCCAAACATTCGCCAAAATGCCTCGGGAGGTGATATCCAACGTGCATCTTGAAAATCCTTGATCTCGTTAATCTCACGATCATCATCATGTTAAATATTAACTGTCGACTTATCATGTTCTTTGTAGACATACTTAAAAACATACTTCAAAGATAATATGCTTGAACACATCTCCACGTTGAGATGACAATTAAATATCATTAACAGCTTTGGATTATATGAGACAACCCATCTGTTATCTAGCCAGGATTTCGCACATTAACTCCACGCCCATTGTCCCTTCTTTGATATATCGGATATGAGTCGTCTCCCTGAAGGGTTGACTCATTGAATTGTTTCAGAAAATGAAATCTGCATCGTTTGGGATCACCTTGCATGCAAGGACAATTAGGGTTTAAACTTCCACAAGGTACATGAAGCATGTGAGTAGCAACCAGCTTGTGCAACATAGGATATTTTTTTGGGTTGGGGATTTCAGTTGACACAAGTTGGTCGTATTGATCTAGATTCGTTAGCTTGGAACCTACATCAAATTTTGATAAAGAGATTGTATAAATTGTTCTCTTTAACTACAAATGCAAATAAATATCTACGTAGTAGTAAGTAAATGAAATGTCAAAAAAATCGAAAATAATTCGCACATGCTGTCATGAGTATCAGAAAATGTGCATGTGGCAATCCTCGTTTTTGAAACTCAATGGTGCAAGTCCATGCAATAACATGTCCGAGGACATTCTTCTTGAAGAGCTGGTCTTTGAGTGCCTCAAATTTGGCTTTGAAGATGCGAGCCACAAGATCGAGGCGATCATGTGATTGTTGTCCTGCCAAAAGCTCAGTCGAAATTTCGTCCCATTTCGGATTACATGTCATTGTCATAAATATATCTGGCTTGCCATATTCGCGAAATAATGTCATGGCATCCATATAGCGCTTTCGCATGTCACGAGGTCCCCCGATGAATGAAGAAGGCAAGACAATTTGTTGGTCGACTCTATTTGATCGTGGTTCTCCAGCATTGATGCTATCTACTAAATCTTGATAAAGATTTTCTCGTATTTTGTCTTGGTTCCTCTGATGAAAAAACAAACGATACGATTCGTTCTTGATGTATGTATCCACACTAAATTGTTGCGGCAGTCTTCCGCTCAGCTAAAGAAGGTTAGGATCTTTGCGTATATGAAACTTGTATGCATAATATTCGCGCATTGATACTATTTTCCTTGACCTCCGTGAAGATGATTCTAATATAAGTAAATAATTACACGTCAAGACGCTATAATCAACTTTGTTAGTTTACTATATTTAATATGAAGAAACAAATTTGTAACAATCATACCTAAATCATTTTCTTCGTTGTCATCTCCCTGATCTGTGATTATTGCTCCTTTTCTTGCTATATTATTGTGCCAGCCAGGTTCTCCATTGGAAAAAAATAAAGGATAACATAACATATCATAGCATCCACCATATGCGTGAATTTGTTCAGAATAACTTTGCTGCCCATAAATAATGATACTTCTATTAAATGCAGTAATATTATCATTACCTTCAACCCAGATTGCTGCAACCTAATTACATAATGGAATAAATTAACAAGGAACTACGGGAAAATAATAATCTTCATAAATAGTAAACATGATACCTCATCTGAAGCAGGCTTGTTGTAGGTTCTTTGGTTAAGATGGACTGAGGCATTCAATGCAACTTTATAATTGTCGAGCGGTCCAGCTCACCAAGGAGTCTGAATGTCTTCACATAGGAATTGCTCGCAAGAATACCTGTCAGCCTCTGAACAACGGGTCGTTCTAGAGATCGCTTAGCACGAAGTCTAAGTTCAATTTCTTCCTGGCCATCGTAAAAGTAATGTTGCAGATACCTAGGGGTACCATCTCTGGGAATTAATTGATCCAATTTGTGATACACTCCTCCATTAGCACGAAAGGTGTACACTCCTGATCTCATGTTGGTCGTTGTCTCATCTAACTTCACCCCCATTGAAGCAAAGGAGAAGTCAGTGTTGTACGAACGCACATCATGCCTGAATTTTTTTTCCATATTTCTCTTGCGTTGTAAAGAGCTCAAGTAGGTCATCGAGGATATTTGAAGGTGCTATCAGCGTCTTGCCAGTCATGCAACAGAAAGACGGGACTTCATATTCAATTTTTTTGCCCCACAGTGAGGACAATTTGGCTGCTTTTTTGATATACGATGCTCTGCTGGTAGGCCATCATATATAAAATCATACGGATCGAATTGAAGGTTAGAATCATTTGCACTTTGATCTGCATGGTCAACCACGAGTATATTATTTTTTCTATTAAAGAAAACATAGGAGAATCGCATATGAAATGAATAAATTTAACATTTTTACCATATGAAGTGTCTGACATTGTGTTGTCACAGCTAAGTTGTCCATCCGGCTCTTCTAAAATGATTTGAGAGGAATATATTCTTTTGCGTTTACTTTGTGGCATCTAAAAAAATAACAATAATTCACACATTGTCCGTTTGATTGAAATAAAACTTAATTAATTATTGACCATTAGACTAAGTACCACTTGGCGCAACAAAACATTGACTAATATTTTCATCTCGTTCCACTAATATGCGCACTTCGGATCGTCTGTTCTCTGGCATTTACAACAACAAAGAAAAATAATTTGTCAAAAATAAATAAATAAATTATGCATGATTTTGAAAGCGCAAAAAAAGAGTGATCAGGAACAAAATTAAAAATAATTTTTGGTGCCAAATTAGGTAATGTCACTGAATACTGATTTGGAATGTCGCTGGAAGGGTATTTTCATCTCGTTTCATCATCGACACGAGCGGTAGCTATTTTTTCTCGTCGAGCCTGCAAGATTCTATCTATATTTCGAGCATAATAAGCATTGCACCTCTTTCTTTACTCTTCATCCTGATTTTGATCATTGTCACGGGTGGCAGCTCTTTTTTCTTGTCTAGCCTACAAGATTCTGTCTCTATTTCTAGCATAATAATCATTACTCTTCTTTCTTTCCTGTTCATTCACCATCCTATAAAGATTTACTGAAAATTAGATTTGCTACAAAAATTGCACAAGTTTCTTGTTATTTGTTATTTGCAAATAACAAATAAAATAATCGTTGCTCCCATTTAGACAATATCTTGTTGATGTATATGCCACATTTGCTTGTTGCTCAAATACTATTTCTGCGTTTATCACATTTGCCTGAATTAGTCAACACATAATTAATATTAATTATTGAACACATTTCCGAAATTATGTTTAAATACTATGAGAAGCAAGAGAAATTTTTATGTTTAAATACTTGTGCAATAGAATCATTCCATTCAATAATCACACGCATCATACAATAACACGGGGTTGTTGAGAAATTGCAGAGGAAGTTTTTTTCAATACATGTTACATTATTAATTATACAAGTGGTGGAATATAATATTTTCCCTAAAATGATTATAATTGTTAAGAAAAATTCCTTAATTTCACCTATCACAAGATTAATCGTTTTTTTGTCAAAAATAAATAAATAAATTATGCATGATTTTGAAAGCCCAAAAAAAGAGTGATCAGAAACAAAATTAAAAATAATTTTTGGTGCCAAATTAGGTAATGTCGCTGAATACTGATTTGGAATGTCGCTGGAAGGGTATTTTTGTCCAAGGAAAAGGTAAGACTATGACTGAATGGAGGTCTCCATTTCTTAGGTGCATTATTAGATAATATAGAAAATTAATTGGGAGCTGATATATCGATACATTCAGTGATAACACCATCGATACCAACAGGACAGATCCAGTTGAATTCAGTTTGCATGTTGTTTTTTATGATGCATGTTGTTTTTTGTATTATGCATATTGTTTTTGTTATTATGCATATAATTGATCGGACGCTCCACTGAAAACGAATGTCGCTACGCTCACCGACGCGGATCGAAGTTGAGATCCGCGAAACATTTTCCAAATTAATATTAAATGATGTGAATTCATGTTTATCTAAAAAAAAAATAAAAGAATAAAACAATTAGGTGCTGATAAGTTGAATTTGAAAAAATATATAAATAATTTGTATGTATTCTTTGTGATTTGTCTTTAATAAAGCGAAAAAAAATATATAACACAACTATGTTAATGGCCTCCAGCTGCATCGTGCTTCGTGGTGATGGAAAAGCACAAGCCCCTCTGTGAAAAGAACAGTTCTACTTCGAAAGAAATTAGAGAGCTTAACTAAAAGACAGATTGAATAAATCTCTTCAATGACAAATTTATCAGGTCGAACCGTTGGGTCATTTGATTCGACCGTTGGTTTTTTACAACAGTTATATTCATCATTTATCAAGGTCACCTGGTTAAGCTTCTAGATTGGCTATTTAGTATATATTGCCAATGTAATTAGTTTTATGGAGCGACTAACGATTCTCCCTTAATGGTCATTCTTACGCGTCTTTCTAAGAAACTTCTGTTAAACTTAGTTTAAGGAGCTATTTTTCATTATTGAGAATGAAAATTAATGTTGCGTGTTCAACGTTTAATATAGACAGTAGAAATTCTTAATAGTAAAGATTTCAAGTTTTTATGCTATATCAAAACTACGTATTTATAGCAAGATTGTCAATTTTTATGAGTCAGTTTTGCTTCTATTTTGCTACAACTTTTAACTCAATTCACATAGCAGCGACCAACACTTAATATAGGTAGTAGAAAGTCTCAACAGTTCAGATTTTAAGTCTTTATACTACATCAACGTTGTGTCCAACACTTAATATAGACAATAAAAAAATCTTAATAATGAGGATTTCAAGTTTTTATACTACATCAAAACTACATATCTATAGTAAGATTTTCAACTCTTTATGAGTCATTTTGCTTATGTCTTGCTATAATGTTTAACTCAAGTTGCAGCGTCCAATGCTTAATATAGACAATAAAAAAATTTAATAGTTCATATTTCAAGCTTTTATATTACATCAAAATTGCGTCCAACACTTAACATATAAAATAGAAAGTCTTAATAGTACGATTCAACGCTTTATTCAACATCAAAATTGTGTATATATTGATTTCAACTCTTTATGAGTCATTTTTTCTTCTATTTTGTTGTATTTTTTAACTCAATTTGTGTTGCAGCGTCCAACTTTTAATATAGACAATATAAAGTCTTAATAGTTAAGATTTCAAGTCTTTATACTAAATCAAAATTTTGTATTTATAGTAAGATTTTTAACTCTTCATGAGTTAATTTTGCTTCTATTTGCTACAGTTTTTAACATAATTATCATTCATTAGATCCAAAATATTGTTTATTTAAAAAATGAAGTCTTAATACTTAAAAAATCTTAATACAAACAAATAACATCATTAATACTAACATAATTCGTCATTAATTAGATTCATATAACAAATTATGTTTCTAAGTTCTAATAATACCAACAGACAAGTCTTAATACATGAAACATATATCACTTAATAATTATAGTAGCAACTCCTAACAAATTACAGACAAGTCTTAATATCTAGATAAGCATGTTCAAACACTAAAAACATCAAGTCTCATCACCTGAATTTTATAACACAGAAAATTATTGCATAACATAGAATTCGTCGTTGCTTTCATCAGTTAACAACATGTATGCTAGTAGCAACCTCTCATTCGTAATGTCTCTCTGCATTTTAGTCATTCTGAAAAAAAACTTAACAAATGCTGACAATGATTTAAAAAGTTGAAGCAATTTTTTATTTTTGTTGAAAAAAATATTAAGTACATGTGTAAAGTCCATCGATGTATCAGTTATAACACAATACACATAAAGATGACACAATTTACTGTATATTTTGTTTTGGTTCACCATCCATTCTGGTTTGTCTAAGAATAAATTATATTCACTTAAATAGAATAACCCTTGTTTTAAAATTGAAACAATGAAATCTTAATATTTGAAGAAAAAATATTAACATTTAATGAACTAAATGCGCTATATAGTACATCTCGGAAGAAGTGTGCGAATGTGAAAAAGTGGAAGCAAGGGCAAGGGCAAACTTGTCTTTTGGAAAATACTCAACCTTGGCAGCCAAACACCAGCAATTGTACAGTCCCCATTGCAACTCAGAGCACTAGACTGGTTTGTGTTTGATCCTGGAGACAACTTACATGTATTAGTGGGGTGGCATCAGTGGATAGAAACAGTGGGCACCATGCAAACTGGCACTGTCTCAACGGCCAAGCTGAAGGGTGGAAACCACAAGCCTCTGTTGCTACATCACAAGGAAATTGATGTGATCTCTGGCTTAGCAAATCATGATACCATGCTACTGCCATACAATTCCTGGGCTGAACTCTTGCTGCTTGCCTTGAATAATAGGAAGACCAAACCTCACCTTGGGATCATGCCTTTTCTGGAACAAGTTTACATGAGTAACCATGTGGGTATCCCAGTAAACACATACAACCAAGGTGTGCAGACTATTCAATTGACTTGCTGCCTGGTTCAGGAGGAGTACTGGTGGTCTACCAACCTACAGAAAATCTTTTCATTATACAACGGCCTAGTGCAATTTGAGCTATAGAGACTTGGGGACAAGTCCAAATTAAAAGGACATGCAAGGTCAAGTACATGGTACCAACATACAGGCCACAATGTCAGAGAGGAGGTGCAAAGGAAACCGACCTTGATTTCAATCATGCTGGCACTCTTGGTTACTTTGATTGAAGTATGGTTTCATGGTACTCACAAGGCATTGCCACCATGGGGCACAAGACTGGCATTAGCAATTAGGCTGATGCATGAGCTAGGGACAATCAAGCAGTGCACAGTAAATTTTTTTTCTGGTCAATGAGATGGTTTGGTGCTGTAGTGCAAATGCAGCAGAACTCTGATTCAAATTCTTCCCAGCGCCACAACAGAACTGGTCACAATCAGAATTTCCATAGCTCTAGCAAAACTTGAGGACAAGTTTTATTGTAAGGGGTGGGAATGTAATGATATAAAAGGGATCATGCATTTCTGGCCATTGGATTAATATCGGGTGGCTGCAGAATGGATTTAAAGCGAACTGGAGATGTCCTCTGTGCTAAAACTGGAGGCGATATCAAGACTGTGCAGAGTCCGTTAGGGTGATTCAGTTAGTTAAGGAAAATTTCTTATCTATCCTGCTTTTGTTAATAATTACAAAATGGTCCTGTAATGCCTATATATAAAGGCAATCATCTTCTCATTTGGTTATGTTGAATCTGAAATCAAACTTCATCATCATGCTTTCTCTTATGATCTTATTAGTTATCCTCTTGTATCTTTTCCTTTGAATATCAATAAAATCTTATTTCTATTCCATCTTAATTTCTCAATTTATCTCATTTCTACCTCAGTTACTGTTAATTTCTCTTTCAATCTAATAATTCTTGTAATTGACCATCTGAGGTCATTACATCATTGACAGGCCTATCCATTCTGCAATTTCTCTTCCCTCATCTTTGCCTAAATAATCGTTCTTTTTTATTTTATTCATTTAAATTTAATACTAATCTATATTTTTCTTGTTAGTAGTAGATGCAATTGAATTAATGTTGTAGTAGTATTAACATTTGATATGAGATCAACATGTAACTCAATCAGTCTCCGGTTCATTTCTGATTTTATGATTTGAAATGCAATTTGTCCACTCGATCTCATCATGAATATGAACTAAGCAATGCCGGTAATTATCACTGCATACAATATGCTGTATTGTCTGAGCAACAACATTCGTGTTAATTCTCAAATATTCCTAAATGTCGCTATATTATACTTTACATCTTCAAATCGAACATCTTCACATGCACACGCAACTACAGTTTTGACTTTTAAAACCGACCTAATAAGACCTTTAAAACCTGATCAAGCGCCAGTGTTATGAGTGAGGTTGCTAAAGGGTATGGTGGTCCGCTTTTAAAGGTTGGGCCTATAAAACCGGATGGTTATTCAACGCAATTTTGAAAGGTATGTTTTTCAAGCGGACTGCAAGCAAAGGCCTCTTTTAAAGACACTCTATTAAATCGAAGTTCACAGAAACACCGGTTTTAAAAGTGTTTATTAAATCGGATGTTGTGCTATGGCCGATTTTAAAGGTCTTATTAATATAATAAATGGGGAGATATATTACACCGGCCTGAGCCTAAAAGGCCGATTTTAAAATGTATATTTTTTTGTTCTGTTTGATTTTTGTGGCTAGACCTAGCCGTATAAAACATCAATGATATCAATTAATATACATATAATAATAATGAATATCAATGCATATAACTGTAAAACCTATGTGATCTAGGTTATGACTAATTTTTGTTCGATTAGCAACTACAAGGTCTTAATTGCAAATTTTACACAAATTCAATTCCTAATTGAAATTGCTCAATAGACCAATACAACTAATTTAGACAATGCTATCCAATTCTATCAAGCAATTCAAGCCAACAATACAAGCAATTCCCTAATTAAGCAATTCAATTGCTACAACTCAATTCACAATCAAGCAATTAAACTAAATGAATTAAGTAAATATAAATAGAGATAGGAAAAGAAAGTGGCTCAATCAAGTGTTGACGAAGTTCGGCTTGCACTACGGCCTCACCTACGTCTCCGGGTCCTCGGCGCCCCCACTTCTTGCGGTAATAAGTCTGGTCTGCTCCACTAAACAAAAAACGCTTGTTTAATGTATAACTTTGAAATTGGGGCTCTCTTACACACACTGGTGGAGCACGCCAACCCTAACACGATGTCGAACTCTATCTTGCTTACACAAGCCGGTGGAGAATCGAGCCGACTATCTTGAACTCACTACATACACCGGCGGAGCTCAAGACAACACACATTCACAATAGAATAGATAATTGGATGATTAACAAAGACAATCACTTAAACAAACAAACTCTCGATAATCCCTAGATTAGATTTAGCTAATTAAACTTGCGATTAGAGTAAGAATTTGACTAAAGAATTAAAGCTCAAAGAGCACAAACAAGATTGCTGGAAATGATATTGAGTCAATGGAACAACAACTCCAATTGTAGAGAAGAAGGGTTTCAATAGAGTACAAATCTGGCCAAAAAGTATTTCTGCGAGGTCTAGCATTATAACGCTATTTCATATACAAATCATAGCGTTAATGCTAATTATTGTGTTCGTATTAAAAATTTTGCTATTTTTACAAATTTTTGTTAGGCTTTAGATTTAATCAAGAGGTTATAAAATAACACACAGTATAAAGAGTGAGTGCGTAATGGTTGATGATGTAATTATTGTTCAGTTTTGAATGTAATTTCATTTTATTATAAAAATAAAGTGGTGAACGCTTGTTATTTATTTCAAAAAAAAAAATGCAAATGATCTCGTGAATTATTTTAGAGAACATATACTGTGTTTTCTGCTGGTTCTTGCGTATCAGTATCACCTACTATAATAACTGGACGTGTAGTTATGTGCTCCCACACTTTCTCCCGCTTTTTAATTGCAAGCTGTGGAAGTTTATGAGCTCCCACATTGGCCTGTCGACGTCGTTGCACAAAAAGCAACAAGACAAACGAGAGACACCTTTGTTGATTTTGTAAAATTCACTGCAGGGGTGCTAATGGGCAAGCTTGTGATCCCTATCCAGTCCGGCCCACTAATTTTAAAAAATTGATTGAACTCATACCCGGCCCACATTTGACAATAATAGCTCGGCCCACATTTCACAATCGCTCAGGCTCGATCCTGAGATCGATTATGCCCTTTCCGAACTCGCTTATTACTCGTGGGCTTTTATCGATCAGAAATTTGATGTTATTCGTCCAAAAGAATTATCATGTTCCAATCGCTTAGGTGCTCACTTTCACCTTTTCAAAATTTGATGTTCTGGTTAGAGGTGCACAAAATACTCGTGACTTGTGTTCGGCTCGCTAACAACTCGTTCGTTAACGAGCCGAGCCGAACCAGCTCGTTAGTAAACAAGCCGATCTCGAGCTGTCACAAGCTCGGCTCGTGTAAATATCGAGACCTTAACGAGTTAATCTGGATCGTCAAATTGGTTACCATAATCTCTAAATAGATCTTTACCATAGAGAATTTTCACGATTTTATAATTTATTATGTTTTTTAATTATTTTGTCATTTTTTCTTGCAAACAAGCTACAAACGAGCGAGCTCGAGCCTTAATGAGCCGAGCTCGAGTTGAGAGTTTCAGCTCGTGATCATTTATAGTAACGAGCTGAGTTCGAGTTCGCCCCAACTCGGCTCGTTTACACCCCTAGTTCCAATCACTGAATCAGTATACTGTAAACTGATAAACTCATTAAATATTTAAATTGTCTCGTAAATTTTAACACCAAAATAAACAATTTTCACTAAAAATTGAATAAAAGATAAATAAAAGCCGAAATTAACAACAAAAGCCAAAATTTTCAAAACCAATTTCATTCACCACAAAACAATTTTAATTCACCAAGTTGAGTATTGAAAAATAAAGAAAAAAAATCCAGCAACAACAATCAAAATGTACAACAAATATAACTCTAAGCCAAAATGTAAGAGATCAAACATTAAATTAACTTCATGATTTACATTTGATTTCCTTCAAGTTCATACAATCAAAATGTGCAACAATTACAACCAAATATCACCTTCTTTCTCCGTTCAAATCCTCACAAAGTACCCTTCATCTTTTCTAGACAGTTCCATAATAATACTAACATTCAACCAGTTCCATAATAATACTAACATTCAATCAGTTCCATAATGAACTATTTTATGTGAGAGACACTTCAATCAATGTGGCTGTTATTTACATGTTATGATATGGTAACGTACCCGCGTCTTCCTTCGGAACCAAAATATTCAGAGAAGAAGATTTGTATCAAATCTGCTTGTCCTGAAACAAAAAAGAAAAGAAAAGAAAATGTAAATAATCGGTCCACGCAAAAAAAATTGTAAATTGATTCCTGGTTTAAGATTTGAGTTTGGTAGGGGAACCGATGGTTTTAATTAGCGGTGGCAGAATCCGACTCGATTCGATCTGAAAAATTCGTCCGATTCGACTTGATCCAAGTCTGATCTAATCCGATTTGTTAAAAAGTCAAACTAATCCGAACCCGACCCCCGACACGACCGGTAACCCGATCTTACGCGACCCGACCTGACACGACTCGTAACCCGATCTTACGCGACAAAGGTTGACCCGTAACCCGACCCGACCTGAGATGACCCATAACCCGGTCTGAATCGACACATAGAGACCCGAGACCCGACTCGACCCGACCTGCAACCCGATCTGAAGCAACACCTATGGACCCGAGACCCGACCCGACCTGCTTTGACATGCGATCCGATCAGAAGCGACACCCGCGGGCCCAATACCTGACCCAACCCGACCTGCTTCGACCCGTGACCTGATCCGAAGCGACACATGTGGACCGAAAGTCTGAAACCCGATTCGACTCGAGAGGGCCAACAACTCTATATTAAAATCTTCTTGTAATATAAAATTACAATTATTTAGGAGAAATTAACTATTAAGCAGAGATAATTATTTTTGGAAGGAAGTAAAATTACAATTGTTTTATTATTCGATAGAAATTTATCAACACAAGAAAATATTATATATTATAATATTATATAATATTTTTATTATGAAAATTTATTAACTCACTCGATATATATCAGAAATTTATTATGAAATTAAAATCATAATTTAATCATGAGATTTAGTATAATAAAATAAATATAAAAATGTGTTTATAGTTTATATTTTATAATAAAAAATTGGATAATATATGATGTCACTTTGGCTGAAATTCATGAATTAAAAGTTGTCGAGCTGATGTCACCCGATCCGACCCGTGACCAGTGGCGAAGCCACCTTGCTCCAGGGGTGCAGCTGAACCCCCCTGGAATTTTTTTTCAAAAATGACCATATAGTTTTAAACAAATTCAAAAATGACCATATATTTGAATTTTTTGCATAAATGACCATGTAAAATAATGTTTTCTAAGAATAACCATCATTTCGAACACTCCTGGAAAAAACCGTAAATCTTGAACCCCGGCGAGAATCCTGCCCTGCCCATGACCCCAAGGAGTCGGCACTCGTCGACTTGAGGCCTAGACCGATGTCGCCCGATCTGACCCGTGACCCGAAAATTATCGACACTCGTGAAGAGCACAATGGAAGAAGTAAAAAAAAAATTGTCGCCCGACCTAACAAGTAACAAGAGTAAACGGAAGAAGTAAAAAAAAAATGAAAGATGTAAGGCACAATCTGAAACACGATAATAACTATCCTAGTCGCAAGTAACAGTAAATATTTATACTACTTGTCCCAGCAACGTATAGAATGCCAGTACTTTCTGGTTCAAAGTTTCAAACTAATTTTGTTAAACTTGACGTGTTAACCACGATTGCAGACCTATTTTAAAATTCAGTTCAACAATACAATACAGCAGTTCACAACTGGCGAACATCATTTACAATAAACCATTTATCACATCTTATCTCATCCGAACTCTTTAGTCATACTAAGACAAACACATGTACCTAACTATTTATTTCTACCATCACACTATATTCATTAAGGATGCGTCTGGATCATGTCATTGCTAATACAAAAATAGTGCTACTTAGATTAGTGGTTGAAATAGTTAGAATAGTGCAAAAATAATGCAAATTTTGTGCTATCTAGGTTAGTGAAAATGTTGTTTGGATTACACATTTGGAATAGTGATAGTGAGAATTAGTAAAATAATAAATTATTTTAGTTTTTTTAACGATAATAATAATAATAATGATAATAAAATAATAAAATAATGATAATTACAATAATAATAATAAAAATAATATTCAATCAAAAAAATAATAATAATAAAAATGACAATTATAATAATACTACTACAATAATAATAATAATAACAATTATAATAATAATAAAATAATGATAATTACAATAATAATAATAAAAATAATAATAATGTCAATTATAATAATACTAATAAAATAATAATGACAAATTATAATAATAATAAAATAATAAAAATTAAAATAATAATAATGACAATTATAATAATAATAATAAATAATGAGAATTATAATAATAATAATGACAATTATAATAATACTAATAAAATAATAATGACAATAATAATAATAATATAATGACAATTAAAATAATAATAGTGACAATTATAATAATAATAAAATAATAATAATTACAATATTAATAATAAAATAATAATAATGATAATTATAATAATAATAATAATAATGATAACTATAATAATACTAATAAAATAATAATGACAATAGTAATAATAATAAAATAATGCATATTAAAATAATATTAAGTAATAATAATATCAAGATGATGATTACAATGTAATAAAATAATAATTTTGCTAACAATGACATGTGCTAATTTGCTAATCCTATCATTTTGTTGGATTAGCAGAATAGCACTACCCAACACTACTCATAACTTACTAAATCATGTTTGAATCACATTTTTGTGTGGATAGCAACACTTATCCTAATCCATAATTAGTGCTATTTTTTGTGATCCAAACACACCCTAAATAAACTGTTATACATATAATACAATCTGAAAGTGCTATATGACTAACCAAATAGTTATATTTATAATTCAATATCAAATATCAACATGGTGACGACTCTCCTAATTCTCAGACCTCAATAATAATCTTGCCAGTGGCGTGTCCCTCCATGCTCTTGGTCCATGCGTCTGGTGCCTTGTCGAAAGGGTGTTTCGAATCAATTACTGGCTTCAGTTTCCCATCTTTAACCAAACCAACCAAGAATTCCAGATCTTTTGAGACAATTTTTGGCAAGAAGGGCACCAGTTGCTTCTTTGAGAAGGTTATCTTCTTCAAAGCTGAAGTGGCAATGCTTGTTAAACCAGGTGTAAGATCAATTACTTTTCCTCTTTCACTCAAATTCTTCTCAAAAACAGACCACGCAATCCCCACAGTGCAATGTACAACAGCAGCATACTTCTTACCACTTGGGCTTATCAAGCTTGCTCCTTCAGGTGTCCTGTAATCCAGTACTTCATCAGCACCCAAACTCTTAACAAAATCAATGTTTCGGGGCCCACAAGTGGCAGTCACATGTAGGCCAGCCAGCTTTGCCAGCTGGACTGCAAAGTGCCCAACCCCACCAGAGGCAGCAGTCACAAGCACATTAAATGGTTTCCCGGTCCCGTCAAATTTGGCACCAACCGATTCAAGTGCCTTATATGCAGTTCCTGCAGCAATTGGTAGACTAGCTGCCTCAATTGCGGATACTTCAGGTGGTCGCTTACCAGTTTGGCTTGTTGGGGCGACTGTATACTCCGCCAGACCTCCTCCACACTGTTTGCATAATACTTTGCTCGTTATTGTTAAGAAGTCAACAACCTAAACACTAACACTTCAATACCAGACAAGCCCAAAGACAATCCACAACACTTGATAAGTTGGGAACTGAGATAATAGGCTACAGGAATGAAAGAACTATTGATAACTCTTTCTTTTCAGAGTTCTTAAGAAGCTAGAGCAAATATTTCAATATGGAAGTGAAGTTATTGGAATAGAATCATTCATGATATAATTTTATATTATCATATCCAGATCATCAGGGCCATTTATGTCCATTTATTGCCAACATAACAATTTATCAATAACACCACTATAAACTGAACCAAACTCTTAGAAATATTAGATAGATGTATCTATTTGATTTGACATCTCATAAAAACTCACTGTAATACTAAGAAGTGAGACAGTTTTATCGCCTGGCACAAAATTACTCACTCCAGCACCAACATCAACTACTTCTCCGGCAACATCAGACACTGTTCCAGTAAGATGTTAATAATGAACCAGTATTAGCTCAATGATTTAGTTAAAAAGAGCATTATAGTTCACTAGATGAAAATATATTTTCACTACAATTGATTTTTATTTTCCTGCAAATTGTAGAAACAAGAAGCAATCTAACATAACAGAGAAAGGAAAAAGTAAATAATCTTGTGATTACTTTAAAAAAAAACAGCATTCTCAGTCCTCTATATTACTGCATTTTTGTGCACACATAGTGTCCTTCAAATCTTTAGAAAATCAGAAAGCTATAACCATTTGCAGGACGACTTCAGGCAAATGCTTCTAAAGCAATTCCACAATAGAATTTCTGTTTTAAGTTCAGCAAGGATTTTTGATAAAAGTATGTAATATAACTAACAGAAGCTATCTGAATAACCAAGCAAACATGTACTAACTTTAAGAAGTTGAGTAAATTCCAAAATCAAAGTGAAACAACCAAATTATCCCAAATTAAACCAATCCGGAAAGACTAATGACCCAATGTCCAAAATGTTTTCAGCAACAATTTCAACAGGCATTGTCTAAAAGAAGAAATATAACTTACATGGTACGAAGGGAAATTTTGGAAAGAGAGGCCGCATTACGCCATTTTGAATTTTCCAATCCACTGGATTTATACTTACAGCCTCCACTTTAACTAAAATCTCTCCTTTATTAGGTGTAGGTACTGGTACCTCAACTTTCTGCAATAAAATAAATTACTGTCATCTCAGCGCTCAACCATGGAAATTCCCTCTCTTTCTCTCTTTTATTTTAATATTTTTTAATTTGCAACAAAGGAAATTATCAAATAAACAGTGAAACTTTCCTAAAACAATATTCTAATAAAGAATGACTAATTTCATAAAGAGAACTATTTGGTTCCCTTCTCGATAGCTTTCTTCTCTCTCAAAATAAATAAATAAAATTCGATTTCTTCTGGTGAAATCTATAATCTGTTTACTCGTTTAATTAAAATCATAAATAACCCACGGTGTCTACAAAGCCTGTAGTAAAAGAAAAAAAAAACATGTCTAGTGTCAGCCCAATCAAAAGTGCTTAAATAAAATAAGACTTGGACCTAAAATAGTGACATAATTAATTAATTAATTAAACAGTTAAAATCGTACAGATGCGCTCTTCGAAACTGATAGAATTATTATTATTATATTTAAACACACCTGAACCTAAAGCAGTGTTTACAACAGCAATTATTAAAAAAATTGTAACTTGTGTATGCGAATGTACCACAAAATTAGAAACAAAACATGTCAAAACTATGAGTAATGTAGGCTTGGCCTACTTAAAAAAACATGTCAAATTTAGCACTGTATCAGTACCTTGAGTGCAGCGGCGCCACCGCCGTAACCTTCATAGCAGAAAGCTCGCATAGTTTTTCCGGCCATGGCAAAGTCGAGATTACGAAACTCGAAAGGGTGTTTCTGGAAAAGCGTAGTAGGTTTCAAGTGAACGAAAATGCGTCTAGGTTCAGATTTTAGCAAAGGAATATAAACCAACCAGATACTTGTAGAAGGAAATGGATGATGCGAGAGGAGCAATCTCTATCTATCCTTATCAAGTTTTAAGACGGTGGATGTGAGCGAATCGATGTCACTTTACATTTGTCAGGTGGGAATCTGGATTCGAATGGATTGAGATCTCCTACTTTTTTTAAATCTGAACCGTTAATTTATAATGAATGGATCAGATCAATATCAAAAAGTCCTCTGAAATTCACTTGTGACGATCCGACCGTCATTTTTAATCCGACGGTCCATAAATGAATAATAGAACCCTCCTTTTTCCCTGAAATAATAGCAGATTCGGACCCGATTCGATCTAGGTAGGTATGGTGCCGAGAATTATGTTGTTTCGCTCCAACTCGCACCCCTTGAGTCCATGTTGAATTTCCTTTTTTTATTTCTAATATGACGAAATTAACATGCAAGTAAATGGGGTTTTTCTTCATTCTGACAATTTAAGTGTAATTAAGCTGCGTAGTACATCGATTATTCAAGCTTTGAATATGTTCAATTTAAACATTATATGCAGCATAAAAGAGCGAGTCTACGGTGTTTATGCATGCATAAGTTTTACTTTGTTTGTGACTATATATTTAAAATTTCAAAATGGTCGATTCAAATTTAAAATATTTTTCATATTTTGTTGCATACGTAAGTACACAAATTTCTCATTTCGCAAGGCAAAAATTTAGATATACCATTCTAGATGTTTTCTAAGTACTTCAATCAATTCGTATCGTTTGATTGGAATGTAGGATGCGAATTTTAATGCATTTGAATGGTACTGATTGGTTGGAGTCATAGAATAGTGTACTTAAATTTTTGCCTTTTATTAATTCAATTTATTTTTATTTTACCGATACTTTGTGACTATTTAAATTTTAAAACTTGATCATTTTTCCAAATATATTTGACATGTATTTTATTTTTCAATGAATTTTAAATCTAAAACAAATATTAAAATACAAAAACAAAATTAAAAAATGAAAAGACAATCAAGTATTTGCTGGAATGATGCATATAAGTCCTACTATATTTGCGATTATATATTTCGAATTTTAAAATGCAGACGGTCGATCTAAATCGTTAAAATATTATTCATATTTTGTTGCATACGTAAGTATGCAAATTTCTCATTTTGCAAGGCTTTTATTAGATTTTTTATGCACTTGAGCGAAACTATTATATGTCAAGATTGTGTGTGATATATATAAACATAGATAAACATGTGCATGTACGTCTCAAATTCTTTATTATTTTTAATTATATTATAAGGTATCTATTATGTAATATATCTGCGAAATTTATCACATCACAAAGTAGATAATAATTAAGTACCATTGAAGTTGTATATGTGATAAAATACAGATAGTTTATGATTTACAACATAACTGGTTGATTTAGTAAAGATCAAATTATTGTTGAAAAGAAATGATTCAGAATGGACAGTTGTCTATCAAGTATATTTACAAACTCCATATTTGAGGATTCAAGTATTAAGAGATTGACATCTAAAATGATTTGATGAGCATGTTTGTTCATATGGATGTCAAATCAATTCAGGTTATTCAGTTTTAAGGATATTCAGTTTTAAGGATATTCAGTTTTAGTGGAAGTTTGTTGTTATGCTTGAATGACATATATGGTTTTCAGTTATTTTTAAGATTTTCAGTTTAAGATAATTTCTGCAGAAATAAGATTTCGGACTATTCACATTCTGAATTGGTTAAGGTTGATCTTACTAAGGTTTAAGGTGACCAAATTGGAGATAGACATGTGGATCACATTACATGTAATTTCCAAACTACACATTCCCTTCATGATTTATGTCATTCAGTTATGTTTACACTGTGATTTATGTCGGTTTAGTTTCGATCAATGAGACGAATACTACTTAAGTTCTTACGGACATAATTGATGGACGAAATTGAATGATGACACAAAAGATTATGACAGCACAGTTGAGTACTCATTTAGGATTTATCAATATATATTATTCGAGTACAATATAGTTCAGGTGGAAGATTGTTGAAATTAATTTAATTAATTCCAACAGTTGAAACTAACTCTTTTGTTGTTATACATTCTACATCCTCATTTGGACATTTTCAAATATTTGACAAAGTAACGCTATTTTGAGCGCAGACGTTCAAAAGCAATTGTAAACATATGCATTCGTTACAGTTAAAAAAAATGCTGATTTTTATTTTAAAAAATACCCAGTCTCAAACAAACAAATTGAACACATCACTCAAATGCACGCGTTTACACTAAGCATGCATTATCGATATTGTTTTAAAGACGTAGGAGCTATTTTACAAATTTTGTTAATTTATGGATTTTAAAACTATATTTGCTTATGTCGAAATGAGAAATGTTGTTATTTACGGATTTGAACACTAAACCACGCGAGAAATGCGGATTATAAAGGCACCAACTCAGTGACGGAATGAGATCTTCTATCGCGTAACAAAAAGACTGTACGTGCTACGCAATAAATCTCAATTTTTGATTTGCATCGAGATTCGTACAAGCTAAATTTTATAATATCACTCTCCTGAATCAAATTTGAACCGTCCGTAGCCTACAGTGTAGAAAATCTGGACAGTTCATTCCTACTGCGCGACAGAAGAACTGCTTCCCTCAGTGACGGATTGAGAGAAGTTCAGGCACAAAAGAAGAGTAAAACTATGATGCTCTTCAAGCACTAAAACATCTCGTGCTTTTAATTCAAAAATATTATTAGACATCTTTAAATTTTGATTCGTAATGTTTAATAATTTATTTATATCAAAATTATCAGGAACAAAAAGTTTCTATTTTTGAATTTAAGTACATATTTTGAATTTTTGAAATTGACTTCAAAATAATAATACAATAATTAATATTTATATGAGCATGGCTAAAATAATATGCATAGTACACCACATAACGTACTATGTGTCCATTTGTATTTAATTTGGTCATTAAATTGATATTTAAGAACAAAAAGTTTCTATTTTTGAATTTAAGTACATATTTTGAATTTTTGAAATTGACTTCAAAATAATAATACAATAATTAATATTTATATGAGCATGGCTAAAATAATATGCATAGTACACCACATAACGTACTATGTGTCCATTTGTATTTAATTTGGTCATTAAATTGATATTTAAGTTGCTCAATAAATTCTTCATATCAAAATCTTGTAGGAAATAAAATTTCGTGATTTTTAGAGCTTTCTTGCTATTTTTTAAATATTTTTTAAAAACAGCCCAGAAATGACACTTTTGTAGTATTAAATCTAGACTGTTTTTAAAAAATATTTAAAAAATAGCTAGAAAGCTCTAAAAATCACGAAATTTAATTTCCTACAATATTTTCATATGAAGAATTTATTGAGCAACTTAAATCTCAATTTAATGACCTATATCTATATGCATAGTACAAAATGGGATGTAATATGCATATTATTTTAGCCATGCTCTATTTATATATAAAACTAGATCATTACATAAATTTCAAAATATGTACGTAAAATTCTAAAAATAGAATTTTTGTTTCGTACTAGATTTTAATATAAAAAATTAATAAATTAATCGATGTTTAAAGATGTACATAAATAGAAGTTTAAAAATATTTAATAATATTTTTGAATTAAGCACGAGAGTGCCCTAATTCTATACTAATACGAATTCACATTTTCTGAAATGGTCAGTAGCAGTAGGCCTCCCTGTATTCTCACCGTTGCTACAGCGTCGAGTGCTGTCCGTACAGTGTTTTTGCTATAATATCAACGAATTTACAGCGTAACAGTGCTGTCCCGCTGATCATTTCGTGACCCCGCAGGGGATACGGATTCTACTAATACTCCTATGCTCCACAAAAGAAATATCAATATTAAAGATTCAGAATCAACGCTTAAAGCTCCGTCGCAACAATTATAGGCTATTGGGCTTTATAGCTTGTAATCTAAAAGAAAAAAAAAGATGAAGATAAAATAGCTTTTTTTGAAAATCAAGCCCACTTGACAGCTTCTGTCAATATTTTGAAAAAAGAAAATCAAGCCCAGACCTTGATTTGCCTGTACACGGATCAGGCTGTGCGTACGAGTTACACCATCTCCAGAGTCCAAACCGGACGCAACAGTAAATATTTAGGCAGGTAGTATTTTCTAGTTCAAACTCAAAAGCATTTTTTTTTGTTAAATTTGACATGTTAAGTTCGTTCCCTGAGCTATTTTGAATTCAGTTCAACTATAAAATAGGTTAAACGACTGACAAACTTAAACATTCCAGTACACCATTTCAGGTTCCTGATGAACATTCAAGCAAAATTTCCATCTAACTAATGATATTTAGAAAGTAGATTGAAAACTGAAGAATTTTTGTTTATTGCAAATTTTCTGCATCTCTCTTAAAATTATATATAGTTGTTGCCAATTTGTACATATGGTATATTTACTATACCGATATTAATTGAGCCATTTGCTACTCTTTTCTTAACTGGTAAATTCATAATAGTTGCAGTGGCATAGCCAGAATATTGATTCAGCGAGTCCCATAAATTTTTAATAATGATTCATCACTATCAAATTTAATATACTAACAATAATTCGCAAAAAAAATAATTTAAGCAAAATAACTCAAATTAAACTTAACAAATTTCAAAATAATAATTCTAGCAGGCCCCGTAGAGAAATATTCACAATCAAATTTATTTCTTCAGGGTTCCTGTAATTTTTCAGTGGGATACTTCATTAAAACATTCATATTTTGATTCAACAAACTATTAATTATATAGTCTTAGAATATTTTATTATCAATTTTGAGTGGGGACCTGGGACCCCAATTTTAATATCTGACCCAACCCCTTTTTGCCCTTGTATAGTTGTATTCTACACTTTGTTTAATCTTGGCCCTTGATAGGTGATGACATTATATAACGTGAGACAATTCTTATTTATTTCAACAATAACTATAAATTCATAATATATGATAATCAAACTGCTATACATACATACATGATACATACATACATACATACATACATACATACAATACAATCTCAAATCTATATATGGCAATAACTCTCCTATTCCTCAAATCTCAATAACAATCTTGCCAGTTGCATGTCCCTCCATGCTCTTGGCCCATGCCTCCGGTGCCTTCTCGAATGGGTGTTTTGAATCAATTACTGGTTTCAGTCTCCCATCTTTAACCAAACAAACCAAGAATTCCAGATCCTTCGAGTGGATTTTTGGAAAATATGGCACTAGTTTCTTCTTTGAAAAGGTTATCTTTTTCAAAGCAGAAG